>CAUYRT010015233.1:0-29813 GCA_963574885.1 Lepilemur ruficaudatus | reverse complement strand
CTGTTTGCTCTAGTGATAGTTTCTTTGGCTGTGCAGAAACTTTTTAATTTGATCAGATCCCATTTGTAACTTTTCCAAAGAAAGAATAATGGCCAGCAAACATATAAAAAAATGTTCAACATCTCTAATCATTAGAGAAATACAAATCGAATTATTTCTTAGAAGGGATTATAGGTGTTTTAAATCTTGCCTTGTTAAAAAAAATGAGAAAGGGTCTTGACATAATATCTTTGGAAACTTATAACTTATTTCCGTTGACATAAGAACTTGGAGGATTATCCTTATCTAGGTTTTCACTTACAAATGATTCATTTTTTATATTGTCTTATTATTTAAGTTCTTACAAAAATCTTGTTGAACATATGCTTATCTTTTCCTGATTTTATCCTATTTAGAAACATGTTCAAGATCAGATATAGAAATTGAGAATGGGTTTATTTCTGAATCTCAGTTTACATATACCTTAAATAAACAAACAAGATTTAAGTGTAAACTAGGATATATAACAGCAGATGGCAAAACATCTGGATCAATTACATGTCTGCAAAATGGATGGTCAACTCAACCCACATGCATTAGTAAGTAATTTATTATGTTAGTTGTTATTGTACAGATGATATGTAAAAGTTCAGTTGTATTCTTTTTGAGGGGATTTATGTGGTTTTACTTGAAAAGATAAAGAAAAGACTTTGAGAAAAAAGTGTACATCATTTTTTTTTCTTTTAAGTTTAATTACTAGAATATCGGTCCATCTTTCCATGCAAGGTTTTTTAATTTTTTTTTTAATTATCCTGTGATTTAGAAACTGTTTAGGAAGCTTTATGTACCTTCCGGTGTAAACTGATTTATTTTTAGCTGAGACCTTGATGACAATATTATATACTTGTTTTTAGGTGATGATACTTTTATGTCAAGATCTTTACTTTTAGATGTAAGAGTAATGTTTTTAGGGAAGATATGGATCCGTAATGCATAATCTCATAATAATTTACCCTTTATAACGTATACACTTTACACTGTAGTATAGGTCCACTTGTGAATATCCTTCCCCTTAGAAAATCTTCACAATTATGCAGATAGTGAAGAGAGAGAAATGTTTCTAGATGGTAACAATTTTTGCTGTGTTGAAAGATTTCCCTTCCATGCTATCTAGATATTTATAAAGATTTTCTAAGAGCAATTCACTTAGTTTATGTTATTTATCCCAAAGCCTCTTAATACTGTTTTTGAAATAATATTTAATATAATTGTTTTAAGTGGCATGAACACTTAAATATCCATTCATACAGTTCTTCTTTTTTTTTAAATGTTTATGCTTAATATGGGGTCTAGCTTCAAAAAGATGTTACCCCTCATTGAATCTTAAATTCAGCTGATGAAAAAAATAATTCCCTTCATATAAAACTCATTTTGTACTAAACATACTAAATTTTGATCAATACTCATTAGAAGACTCTCTTATTATGGAAAAGAAAATGCCATATATAATAAATACATTGATATTTGTATTCAATTAATTTATTTTTCTCTTTTACATATACATCATAATTACTAATGAGCCTCACAACTTACAAAATGCTATTATACTTTCCCATAAACAAAGTAATATACACCTGCAGTGGCCTGTTTTGTTCCTAGTATTTTCATAAATACAATAAGTATTATTTAATTGAGAAAAATGTTCTTCAAATGAATTTTTCAGAATGTTTAAATGATGAGAAAAATGCTATGTGGAAATGCTTTTCATTTTTAGTAACTATTTCAGGACAATATTTCATCATTAGTAATCTTAGATTATTTTTATGCCATACTTAATTTATTAGTATATACTAATCAATAAAGCTTTTTCTTATTTTAATGGGAATTACTCATAATGTCCATTAATTACATTAGAAATGATATTCTCAATTTTCTTATATACTAGAATCTTGTGATATGCCAGCATTTAAGAATGCCAGAGCCAAAAGTAACAACACGTGGTTTAAGCTCAATGATGTCTTGGACTACGAATGCTATGATAAACATGAGAACAGACACAAACTGACCACAGGTTCCATAAAGTGTGAACATGACGGCTGGTCTGATACACCCATGTGTTATGGTAAGTACTATTTTTTCAGGAAGTCTTTTTTCAGGATAAAAATAAATCTGTATGTGTTCCATTTTTTAAAATTTGAGTTGTCTAGAGACATTTTTAAGGAGCAATGATTAAAATCATGATATCTCCTGATTTAACACAAACTTGGAGGAGAAAGGTGTTTGAAATTCAAAGAAAGAAATCTATCTTTAAACTAATACATTAAATTAATGTTTCCTATGAGCCATTTACCTCACAGCTTTGTGATTAGAGTATAATTCTTTTTGTTACCCAAAATTCAAGCTTTCAAACTATTTAGAACTGGGCACCTCTTACCAAAATTATTGTTTGTTACAAGTTCCTCAGCTGTTTTGTTCCTGAATTTCAGCTTTACACCTTCTACCTTGAGTGTTAATTTTTGTACTTCCTGAGGGTAACTCTTTATTTTGTAACTTTGACCAGTTCTGTGGACTATTACATCAATCTTTTTTATGTTTGCCAATCAGCCATCTGTTTTCCAGGGTTAGAAGAGGGCTTGAATCCGTGGCAAAACGAGTGTATATACAATGTTCCAAGCCAAAGGAATAGTAGGTGCAAAGCTTTGAAATATAAATACCAATTTTCACTTTAAGAATCACTATTTTTAATGTAAGGGAATAATTTTATGCTTTGAATACAAAAATATAACATTAAATTTTACAAATGTCAGTGATTTAAACCAGATTCAGTGTAAAGAAGTTGAATTTACAAATTAATTTTTAGGACAGATATAGTGCTGTTTAATAATAGAATATTTCTCAAGAGTCCCATATGAATTTCAAAACTATATAAAACCTAATATGCAGCAATTTTTTTAAGTAAACAGGGTTATCTACTTCCCCTCTGTATATGAACCACCCAGTGCCTACCTCATTTTTACATGGCATATATAATTTCACCTTGGCAATGATTGATTATATATTCTCATTAAATTACTTTACCTTCCTTTTTAGAAAGAGAATGCAATCTTCCAAAAATACATGTACACTTAGTTCCCGATCCCAAGAAAGACAGTTATAAAGTTGGAGATGTGTTGAAATTCTCCTGCAGACCGGGATTTACAAGAGTAGGACCAGATTCAGTTCAGTGCTACCACTTTGGATGGTCCCCTAACATCCCAACATGTAAAGGTGAATATTTATTTTTAAATTGCTGAAACAAGAATTAGAACTTTGAATGCTAATATTTTTTTCTTCTCTTAATTTGCTGTGGGCTTCCAGTATCTATAATGTAATGCATTAAGTCAAGATATACCTGTGAAGGACATGTGTTGTGGGGGTGGATACCTCAGGTTCCCTCATTTAAGTTAATCTCCAATTGCTTATTGAGAAATGTATAGGAAGTATTCATAAATACATATATGATGGCTGTCTTAGTCTGTTTTGTGTTGCTATAAGGGAATATTGAGGCTGGGCACTTTATTACAAAGTTTTATCTGCCTCATGATTCTGACAGCTGTAGAGTTCAAGATTGGGCTTCTGCATCTGCTGAGGGCCTCAGGTGGCTTCCACTCATGGGGAAAAAGGGAGAGGAGCCACTGTGTGCAGAGATCACATGATGAGAGAGGAAGCAAGAGAGAGAGGGGGAGGTGCCAGGCTCTTTTTAACTAATTAGTTCATGGGAACTATTAGAGTGAAAGCTCACTCACCCCAAGCGAGGGCATGAATCTCCTCATGAGATATCCACTCCCATGGCCCAAACATCTCCCATTAGGACCCACCTCCAAGATTGGGGATCAAATTTCAACATGAGGTTTGCAGGGGACAAACATCAAAAACATAGCAGTGCCTGAAATTGGAGGGACTTGTTTTGTCACTTTTCATTTTGCCTACAGTGCCACCATTAATATTGTACAGTTAATATAGCCTGGGCTTTAACTCAAGTGTCACTGAGTGTGTCTAAACAATATTTAAGCAGCTTAGAGCCAATTCAATTGCATGTATTTGTAAATCAGATTTAAAATATGGTGATCAAATGCTTGCCTCAGTGATGGTATATTTTCAAGAAGTTACAATGAAATGTTTCCAGGAATAAGAAAATTAACATAAAAAAATAAAATTAACATAATTTTCATAACCACATTTACTACTCCATTTGCATGCATCTTTAAAATACCAGACTAGTGAACATATTTAAAAACTTTTAATATGCCTCGAAGATGCTATTTCAATATCAGTAATGAAACTTGGAAGTATAAATCTAGTATAAGCAATATGCTTTTTTTTTGTTGTTTAAGGATGCTAAATAAATTATATAATGAGGAATAAAAAAGAAAATCTCTTCATTTTACTAGATTTTTAAATTGTAAAACAGACAATTTAACTATTATTTACATAGTATTTCTACTGTAGAGCAAGTAAAATCCTGTGGTCCGCCTCCTGAACTCCACAATGGAGAATTTAATGGAACAAAGAAAGCAGAATATAGACACAGTGAAGTGGTGGAATATGATTGCAATCCTAGATTTCTGATGAAGGGGACTAGTAAAATTCAATGTGTTGATGGAGAGTGGACGACCTTGCCAATATGTATTGGTAATGTATAAAATATTAATGTTTAAACTTAAATTAACATTGTTTTGTATTTATATAAACATGAAAATTGTATTTCAACAAATAAACATATTTTTGTGAAATTCACATAGGTGAGGAGAGTACATGTGGAGAAATACCTGAACTTGAACATGGTTATGCCCAGCCTTCTTCCCCTCCTTATTACCATGGAGATTCAGTGGAGTTCAATTGCACAGAAACATTTACAATGATTGGACACAGATCAATTACATGTAGGAGTGGAAAGTGGACCCAACTTCCTCAGTGTGTTGGTGAGAATACACTTCTCAAATCGACATTTAGCGGTTTAATGTTCTTATTGTAGGAACAATATTTGCAACCATATTTTTGAAATTAAGAAATACGTCTGAAAATATGAAGTCTTCATTATAATGAAACTAAACTTTTGTTGTTTATAATTTGATATATGTCTATAGAGGAAAAAAACACCTAGGAATAATAGAATTTTAGAAATCTTTCATTGTTTTATATTACTATTTTTTTATCTTTAAATGTATGAAGCTAAATTTTACTTATAAATTGTCATATGATTATATGTGACCAATTACCAAGAAAATACAGCTGTTTTACATAAATGCCTTTCTTGTTATTATATTCCACTCTTTCTTTCAGGCTCTAGAAAACAAAGAAATAAAGTTGACAAAATACGTACTTGCTACTCTCCCACAAAAATCTTGCCTTTCTCAAAGCTTCTAAGAATGATAATTTCTCAGTTTGTTTCAAATGTAGGAAAGAGAAGTCAATGGTTGTGGGTAGGTGGACCACAGGTCCTCACGGCCAGTTATATAGGTCAGAGACATCAGGCAGTCAGGGAATGGGCTGGAAACAAGTTCCACTGATGGACTTCACACTGTAAGTGAATGATCCTGCCCTTTTGGTAATCAAGTCTTTGATGACTAACTGGAAGGACCTTGAGGACCCTCATTCACTTTTTCTTCAACTGAGTTCTTCCATGGGGTTTTCCTGAATCCTGCATTCAAGGAGACTCCTGTATGTCCAGTCTTATTCATCCAATTGGTTAATTAATTCCAGGAAAAGGCAGAGCTGAGGACAGCAGGAATTCATGCCTGTTTTGCTTATTGTTGTATTTCCAATACTCAGAAGACTGGCTAACATAAAGGAAACACACAATAAAAGTTTGTTAAAAGAATCAATACATTTTGTTGTTTATTCCTTAAATTTTTGCTATACACATTCCTGTCAAAGGTATTGCCAATCCTTCAATACCTAACCTTATTTTTTTCCTCTTCCATGTTCACAAATGATTTCACCACATTTCATATGGTGGGGTGGGGGAGGAGGCAACCAAGGAAATATAAGGCATGAAAACTCCCAACTTTTTATTCTAACTTACATCGAAACTTCTGCTTCAATTATTATTTCCTCTGATGTCAGAGTCTGCCTTCCCAAGGTTAATCTTCTAGCTATATTCAGCTTAATATAACCAACACCTTCCAGCTATCATAGGCCTCAGTCCAATTTTCCCCTCTCACTGTTTATTTTGTACCTTCCACTCCTCTAGCTTTTTCACTCCTCCCTATATGCTTATGTTAACCCAATAAGCAAAGAAATCCTACCGGAAACCCGTTAATCCCAGGGCACAACAATCACCACCACACTCCGCTTGATTCTGTATCTTTCTTCAGTTCCCGTTTCTTACAGAGTATCTTGTTTTGTCTTCCTCCATCTCAAGACCACTCCTAAGAAGGGGCCTAATTTCAAGTTTCTAGTGTGTTTTAAATTAGGCTACTTTATTTTTTTAAGAGTGCATCATAAAATCATTACCGTTCTTTGGCAAATTATTTAACATTTGTTACTCTGTTCATCCTCACTTGACTCTGGTTTAAAAATCATAAACAACAAATATTATCAGAGACCTACATACATATTTTATCAAATTCAAAAAGGACTGCCATCTTCAGTGAGTTTTGGAAATATATAGTATATAAAAATCTTCTATAGCCCATATTTAATTCATAACAAAGCTAGCATAAATTTATTATTGTGGCATTATAATATTGCATTATATGATTATTTACTTTATAGTAATAAAATAGCTCCTCAAAGACTCTAATATAGAGAAAAGAGGTCATTACTTTAAGCACCCAATTTCTTATTCTAAGTATTTGTCCCTTTTTTTGTGATCACACAAAAGATCTACTTAAATATCAATTATCTATGTATTTTAGATGTGTTTTTCTTATTTATTACAGTATCTCATTTGAAAAATATATTCAAATTAGCAAATTCTTATATTGTATTCTCACAATGTTTTATTTTAATGTTTTAATATTGTGGAGTAAAAGTAATGTAATGGTGTTTGCGGTAAGGAAAACAAATGAATGTGAAAATTTGTATAGATTTGAAATATGGGACCAAATTTAGTCATGTGATAACTGTTCACTATGTAGATCATCCAAAAAAGTAAACCTGTATACTCTTTCATTTCCCAAAGTACAAAATATCTTTGTGACAGATATTCTTTCTGATATTTCAAGGACTGAATGCGGGGCTTTTGTTTATACATAATAGTTTATCTCATGCAGTGTGATCAGGAATAACTTGATTGGTGTAATTTATGAGAATAAGTTATAATTTTATTATGCAGTTACTATTGACTCTATAGCTATTTTTATGTAAGAGTTGTTTTGATTCTTATAATTAGTATTTTCATGGTAATATTTTCATTTTATAGCAACAGATCAACTTAAGAAGTGTAAGTCATCATTGTTAATTTTAACTGAGGACAATCTACAAAATAAGAAGGAATTTGATCATAACTCGAATGTAAGATACAAGTGTAGAGATAAAAAATCAGAACACAAACACTCAGTCTGCATAAATGGAAGATGGGACCCTGAGCTGACCTGCCAAAGTAAGGTTTTATGTGAATGTTTTCAAAAATCTATTCTATTTCTCATTTGTGAAAGTAGTACCTTTGTGTCTTTTAAAAAATTTAACTGTTTATTATTACAAATGCTTCTTACCTGGAAGGTAATTTAAAAACTAATGAAAACATGGTTTCTAAATGCTAGTTGTATTATGTGCATTAATTACCTTTCATATAAAAAAACACTTATAAACTTGATGGTTTTAAAGTAAAATCTGGACACTACATGTACTTTGTACTGTTGGGGTACCATTGCTTCTAATTCTTTTTATTACAAACAAATGTACCTGTGCCTATACCCATGCCTGTGCCTTTAACTGTTATACATCTGCTTATGTACATGTGTATGTATCTCTGCCTACGTGTCTGTCCATCTATCTAACAGACTATTTACCTACTTGTTTATCTTATATCTATCTTACAAGCTGAGTCATACTGGCACTTTCAATTCCACTTGGGTTGAATAGGGCAGGATTCATTCCACTCTTCCCACTTTTCATATCTGTAGTTTGCTGCCCAATTGTGGGGTACCTTGCTTCACTACCCTCAATATTTTTACCAATATCTGACAGTCTAAAATATAGAGAAAGCAGTGTCACTGCATTAGAAAAACCAAATTTACTATCTATATTTCAACATATTTAGAGTCTTTAAGGAAACAAATAATATTTAAATACTGTGAGGTGCACGTGTTCTACATTTTTTCCTTGAAGTTTTATAGTTTTAGCTTTTATATTTAGGTTTATTGAAAGGATCATATGGTTATTGTCCTTCTTCCTGTTAATGCTATATATCACGTTTGCTGATTTACATATGTTAAATCACCTTTGCATCCTTTGGATGAATCCCACTTGATCATAGTGAATGATGTTTTGAATAAGCTATTGAATTTGTTTTGCTCGTATTTTGTTAGGAATTGTTTGCACTTCTGTTCATCAGGGATATTGGCCTGCAGTTTTCTTTTATTCTTTTGTCCTTGTCTGGTTTTGGTATCAGGGTAATGCTGGACACCTTGAATGAATTGAAAGAAATCCCTCCTCTTAAAATTCTTGGGATAGTTTGAGAAGAATTAGTATTAGTTTTTTTTTCAATGCTTGGTGACATTAGGCAGTGAATTTGTCTGATCCCGGGCTTTTCTTTCTTGGGAGACACTTTATTAGTGATTCAATCTCACTATTTGTTATTGGTCTATTCAAGTTTTTTATTTCTTTCTGATTCACTGTTAGTAGGTTGCATGTTTCCAAGAATTTATCTATATTATTTAGTAAGGTCTTCCAGTTTGTTAGCATGTATTAATAATTGTTCATAATATTCTCTGATGATCTTTTGTATTTCTGTGGTATCAATTTTAATGTCTCCTTTCTCATCTCTGATTTTATTTGAATCATACCTTTTTTTTAAGTCTAACTGAAAGTTCGTCAATTTCATTTGTCTCTCCAAAAAACCCACTCTTCATTTCATTGATTTTTTTTATTGCATTTTAGGCTCTCTTTTGTTTATTTCTGCTCTGATCTTTATTATTTCTTCCCTTCTACTAATTCTGGGTTTAGTTTGTTTTTGTTTTTCTGACTCCTTCAGGTGCAATATTAGGTTCTTTATTTAAGCTCTTTTCAGTTTATTGATATAGGCATTTATTGTTGTGAGCTACTGCATTAGAACTACTCATGCTGTATCCTATAGGTTGTGTTATGCTGTGTTTTTATTTTCATTTCTCAGGAATTTTTTAAATTTCTCTTTGATTTCTTCACTGACACATTAGTTATTTGGGTACATGTTGTTTAATTTCCATATATTTATAAAGTTTCACAGTTCCTGCTGTTATTGATTTCCAGTTGTATACCGATGTGGTTAGAAAAGATAACTGATATGATCTCTATATTCTTAAATTTGTTAAGACTTGTTTTGTGCCCTAACATATGATCTATCCAGGAGGATGTTCTATGTGCAGTTGAGAAAAATGCGTGTTCCGTAGTTGTTGGATGGAATATTCTGGTAATGTCTATTAGATTCATTTGTCTAGCGTGCAGTCTAAATCTACTGTTTCTTTGTGGATTTTCTGTCTGGATTACTTGTCCATTGCTGAAAGTGAGGTGGTGAAATCCCCTATTATTATTGTACTGCAGTTTGTCTCTCTCTTTAGTTCTAAAAATTTTTGCTTTATATATTTAGATGTTGAGCTGTTAGGTACCTGTATATTTGCAATTACTATATGCTCTTGCTGAAAAGATCCCTTTATCATTACATAATGACCTTCTTTGTCTCATTTTAAATTTTTTGATTTAAACTCTATTTTACCTGACATAAACATAGCAACTCCTGCTCTCTTTTGGTTTTTATTTGTATGGAATATCTTTTTCCATGTCTTCACTTTCATTTTATGTGTTTTCTTACAGCTCAAGTGGTCTCTTGTAGGCAGCATGAAAGTCAAAAAACTGGGGTCATGCTTTTGGATTCATTCAGCCATTCTGTCTTTTAATTGAGGAATTTAGTCCATTTTAGTTGAGGTTATTACTGGTAGATTAGGACTTATTTGTGACAATCTGTTGTTTTTGATCGTTTTGTAGATTCTTTACTTTTGTGGCTTGGTGGTTTCTGTGGTGCTAATCTTTGATTCATTTCTTTTTCTGGTTTGTGTGTCTTCTGTAATTTCTTTTCCTTCCTTCCTTCCTTCCTTCCTTCCTTCCTTCCTTCCTTCCTTCCTTCCTTCCTTCCTTCCTTCCTTCCTTCCTTCCTTCCTGTACAAAGGGACTACCATAAGGAATCTTGTAGTTACAATACACTATTTTCGGCCGGGCGTGGTGGCTTATGCCTGTAATCCTAGCACTCTGGGAAGCCAAAGTGGGCGGATCACTCAAGGTCAGGAGTTTGAAACCAGCCTGAGCAAGAGCAAGACCCTATCTCTACTAAAAATAGAAAGAAATTAATTGGCCAATTAAAAAATATATAGAAAAAATTAGCCGGGCATGGTGGTGCATGCCTGTACTCCCAGCTACTTGGGAGGCTGAGGCAGAAGGATTGCTTGAGCCCACGAGTTTGAGGTTGCTGTGAGCTGACGCCATGGTACTCTAGCCCGGGCAACAAAGTGAGACTCTGTCTTAAAAAAAAAAATACACTATTTTCAATTTTAAGCTGATTAACAACTTAACTGTGGTTGCATAAAAATACTCTAGACCTTTACCTGCCCCCCACAATTTATTTTTTATTGGCTTAATTTACATCTTTATATATTGCATAAAATATTTATATATTGCATGTTGCCAGACATACTGGAAGTTTGAAAGATTTACATAACACCATGGCAGCACTAAAATATTTTAGTTAGATTAGGAAAAAACTTCCACTAGTGAGTTTTATACTTTCACATGTTTTCATCATAGTAATTGTCATCCTTTTATTTCAGGTTGTAGCACCCCCTTAAGCATTTTTTTATAAGACTAGTCTAATGGTGATGAATTTCCTTTTTTCCCAATTTTGTTAATATTTTCAAATAACCTATTTAATCCTCTCAATTTTCTCCATTTACCCTTTCTATTTTTAGCTTTCTTATATTTTACTATGGTTAGCTTTTCTAATTTTCTCTCTTTTCTATTTTTCTTTGTCAGTTTTCTCTTTTTCACTTATTTTATTGTTTTATTCCTTCTAATGACTTGATTTTAATTTTGCTTTTTTCATTTTTAAGGTGGAAAATTAAAACAAGAAATTAAACTATCATACTTTCAAAATATAAAACTTTAAAGCCCCATTTTTAAGTATTACGCTAGCTGTGTCCCATAAAGTTACATCATGTGTATAAGTATATATTATTAATTTATCTGCCATTTCACATATTTTCTTATTTCCTTTGTGATTTGTTCTTTCACTCAACAATTATTTAGAAATTTGTTTTAAAATTTCCAAATTTTTTTTATTTCTAGATAGCTTATTTTTATTGACTTCTAATTTAATGCTGTTTTTATAGAATGCTATGCATTATTTCAATATTTTAAAATTTATTCATTTTTTATTGCACAGCACACAGTTTATCTTGGTATTGGTTCTATTTTCACATAAAAATATGCATATATTCTAGTTGTAGATGTAAGCTAAAGTATGTCATAATGTTCTTCAACTTATATGCTCATCACTCAGATTTGTCAAACAACTTCTTACTCAATTACACACTATCACAAAATACTGCAAATGACAATGAGTTCAGTACGCATCAAAAACAATAGGATACAGTTAAAGCATGCATTACAAAACAAAGAACAAAATAAAACCAATAGCTGTTATGATGAAAAGGTAGAAAACAACATACAACTAAAGAACATAGAAGGAAAGAATCATTTAAGCATAAATAATTTATCTTTAATAATTAAAGAAAATAAATTAATGAGAATACATTTAAAAATATGTCAAAATATTTTAAACCAGAAATAAGACAAAATATTTTTCATAAAATATGAAAAACTTTTATTGCCATAGGCAAAAATAGAAAATGTGAAATTATTAATAATCGTTAATGAAGTTTATTTGGTTAAATATCTCCCTAAATTCATAACAAAATGTGAGACTACTGAAAGGATTTACAAGACTTCCCAGGATATACTTAAATAAGTCTTTAATGAATTAAAATATACGGTGTAATAGGAGAAAGTAAACTCAGGAAATTATAGAGAGATCTGAATGCTTCCAGGTAAGTCCAGAGGCCTCTATGAGCCTAGCAGGATATGCTTCATCTTCAGATTATGAACCCAACAAGATAATTCTGAGGTATTTCAGTTTAATAAGAGCTCACACATGTTTAGAGAGGTGACTTTTATATCTGATCATATAACTAAGTTCAGTCTGTGTCATTCATTAAACTGAATGCGTATCATCAATTATATACCCCTAAAGAGTGTAGATAAGCTAACAAATGGCAGTTCCAGGGAGTTTCCAACTTTGAATAGTGTGCTGTAACTCATTGATGAAGATATCTAATGCTTCTATTGGCCAAGTATCCGTACCAAATTATTAACTAAATGCAGTTCTTCCTCTGGCATCAGCATCCATTGGCAAACTATATTATAAGGGTTTTAATCCAATTCCAGAGTCATTTGATCATATATATCTCTAAAAAGACCCTGATATAGGTTTTTATTTAATGCTTCTTATTAAGAATGTATAATGCAGTTCAAACATCCTAAAGATTAGAAGTAATTAAAAATCTTGCCTATAAATTATGCAAGTTTATTTACACAATGAATAGATGGACAAAAGTACAAGAAAGATGATAGTATTAAAGCGATGATAGTATTAAACTGGTATGCAAGCTGCAAAGTGTAACACATGTAAACAGAACATAAGAATCATTATATGATCATTTATGAAACATAGTTATTGACTTTTATGTTTATTGAAAATTATCCTTTAATATTTTAAAATTAATCAAGAAGTCTAATTTTAATATTTTTTAGATGTACAAATACAATTATGCCCACCTCCACCTCAGATTCCCAATGCTGAGAATATGACAACCACATTGAATTATCAGGATGGAGAAAAAGTATCTGTTCTTTGTCAAGAAAATTACCTAATTCAGGAAGGAGAAGAAATTTTATGCCAAGATGGAAGATGGCAGTCAATACCACAATGTGTTGGTCAGTAGTATATAACTTGCTTTACAAAATCCTTTCAAATGAGGGTAATATTCTCCTATGCTTTGTGTAAACAAACAAGATGAAGATCTTTCTCTATTACTTTATCGTGACACCATAAATTATGGTCTAGACACATAAATCAATCACCATTCTTTCACTCCTGTTGACAAAATGCAGCCCAAATCTTTCAGATATTATGTAAATATCAGATAATGTTCTTGTTTATACATAATTTACTCCCCATGATGTATAGGACATGAATGGAGGGCGATACTGAACAAGAGGATGGTGACATAAATATTATAAAGCCACATATCCTTGCAAGTTTCCAAAATTTTCTGTTTGTAAATAAGGTTATTTGTTCAAATACACTATTTTAAAATCCAAAATAGCATTTGATTTTATATTTCAATTTATTTATTTTATTGGTGCTTGACCCGTTGATTTCTGTTCTTCATCTAGAAAAAGTTCCATGTTCTCAACCACCTCACATAGAGCATGGAACCATCTACTCATCTAGATCTTCAAACGAAAGGGAAGAAGCAGTTGAACCTAAGCTTTATCCACATGGTAATAAATTAAGTTATGTTTGTGAAGATGGTTTCAGGATATCCGAAAAAGATGAGATAATATGCTACATGGGAAAATGGAGTTCTCCACCTCAGTGTGTAGGTGAGGACAATAGGAAAACTCACATTCTGTTTACAGTACAATTCATTAAACGTAATCTCTTATGCAGTAAATAGTATGGAGGTTCCTCAAAAAACTGAAAATAGAGCTATCATATGATCCAGCAATCCCACTGCTGGGCATATATCCAAAGCAGGGGAATTCAGTATATCACAAAGATATCTGCACTTCCGTGTTTACTGGGAACACTATCTACAATAGCAAAGATTTGGCATCAACCTAAGTGTCTATCAAAGGGTGAATGGATAAAGAAATTGTGGTACATATACTCAATGGAATATTATAAAGTTACAACAAAGAATGAAATCCGTCATTTGCAAAAACATGGATGGAACTGGAAAACATTGTGTTAAGTGAAATGAGGCAAGCACAGAAAGACAAATCTTACATGTTCTCACTCATATGTGGAAGCTAAATATTAAAAACAATTGATCTCATGGAGACAGAAGGTAGAATGATGATTACCACAAGCTGGGACGGAGAGAGGGAAGAGGAAGATAAAGTGGGGATGGTTAATGGGTGCAAAATATAGTTAGTTAGAATGAACAATATTGGATAGCACAACAAAGTGGCAATAATCAACAATAAGCTAGACTGTATTTTAAAATAACTAAAAGAGTGGAATTAAAATGTTCCTAAACAAAGAAATGATAAATACCTGTGGTGATGGATACCCAATTACCCTGATTTGATTAAATTCACATTGTATGCCTGTATCAAGACATAGCATGTACCCTAAAAAGATACACAACTATTATGTACCCATAATAATTAAAAATTAATAAGTTAAAATATATAATTTCTTGTTATGAAAGTCAAGGGACAGAATGATTTAGATTACTACATATATAAAACCATCAGATATTGTACCATTGAAATTTTTGCATAATTAAATCAATCATACTTTAAAATTTCATTGGTACATTACAGAATCACTTTTTATTCTGGCATTTCTCTTCTTTAAAAAAAATATGACAATTAAACCTCTCTATTCATTTGTTGTAGTGTTTTCTTTGCCACCAAGTTTAAACTTTTTTATAGCCTTCCTACAGTATCTCTTCTGATTTCTTAGTACTGTATGACACTTTTCTTAGAATTATTAATTCTCAGTGTGTATCCAGTTATCACTAAGGATTGGTAGGAGAAGCATTGGTTATGTCGTTCTTAAACATATTGATATTTTTAGTTTCAAGCTCTTGCTCAGTTTGTGACAGTTAGCCAGATTGACAGACACCAGAATGGTGGTTTTGGGAAACATTTGTGTGCCTTCTACATGATGTCATAATAGCTCCTGTGGTATTTATTCTCAAACCAAACTACTAAATATGAAACGAGTACATTAAATTAAATTTCTGAGATGGTGAAATATGTATTCATGGATTCATTATTTTTTTAGGACTTCCTTGTGGGCCACCACCTTCAATTGATCATGGGGTTAGATCTCCTGTGTTACCCAGTTACCGGTATGGAGAAGAATTTACATATAACTGTTCTGAAGGTTTTGGAATCGATGGACCTGCATCTACAAAATGCTTAGGAGGAAAGTGGTCTCATCAACCAAAATGCATAAGTATAGTGTATTTTATTTTATTATCTGTATGATAAATATCCTTAATTCAAAGTATAAGTGACAAAATAAGAAAGTAAGCAGTATTTATAGAATTAAAGAAGGTATTTCTTGAAGGTTCTGGATTGTTGCTGAGAATTATAGCTCTAGCAATAAAAGTGCTTGACATCATAAACCAAACTACTGAATTTTCACATCATCTGGTGTGAACTTTCAGCATCCTCTGTTATACATTCTCAGACTTCCCATGTCTGTTATCTCTGCTCTTAGAGCACAGCAGCCCCTACTCATGCATCTCATTGTTATTCTACCTCTGTCAGCTTACAGCTGTCTCTCTGTAACTATACTTTCTAAAATATTTTAAATAATTATTATAGGTAATGTACTTGACTAGAACAAAAAATAGAAATGCCTACATAATACAGGTAGCTTATATGGGCAAAAAATCATCTGAACACAAAAAGTATAATCTCAAGCATTATAACTACCAGTATCTCTTCAGGTTTCTGTGATATCATTCCCATCTTTTACTTTTGATAAATGTAAAACAACTTAATATTATTGATTTAAAACTGCTAAAATATTTTGTCAAGCTATAAGAAAAATATTGTATGGTATTCATTTGTTCTACATGTAGCTAACTATTATTTTATAATAGAACTATTGTATATAATGTCTTTTGAAGGATTTACGGAACAAATATATATTTTATCTCTTTTAGGAACAGATTGTCTTAGTGTACCCATAATTGATAATGCCATACTCACAGGAGAGGAGAAAACTTCATATAGGTCAGGAGAACAATTGAGTTATGAATGTCAATCAAATTACCAATTGGATGGATCCAACATTGTAACATGTATTAATGGCAGATGGATAGGAAATCCAACATGCAGAGGTACTTTGATGAACTTTTAAATTTATGTATTAAAGTGTCTTGGGCAATAAAATATAGAATGTCTCTGGACATAGATTAACGTTTTTAGGCCAGGACAAAGTAAGTTATGCCTAAAAATAAAAGGATGGAACTAGGTATCCATTGGTCAATCTTATAGCCCAATAGTTCTCAAAGTGTCGTCCCCAGACCAGAAGCATCATCATCTTCTGGGAAATTGTTAAAAATGAAAATGTAAATTCATGGGCTTATTCTAGACATACTGAATCAAAATCTCTAGGGATGGGACCCTGGGACCTTGACACTGTTGCTACCAAGTCTTCCACAGGATTCCCTGCATACTTCAGTTTGGGAAACATTGCTGTAGCCTATTTTTACTACACATGCATGTGACACTCTCTGATGGATTGTACATCTTTCAGCAAAATATCCTTAAGCAATGGCAATTAAATTATGAAGTTATTTTTATACTTATGGACTCATTTTTCTGTTATTTTCTCACATCTCCAATTTGGATCCTTTGATCGATCACCTTTTTCTTCTTTTAAGTAGGATATTCTTCGAGGTGTGTTTTCAATTCTTGACTTATTCTCTAAGGATATACTCTTTGTGTTTGTTTTTTAAGAGGCTAAAATTACAACTAATAAACAGGATGATTGCAAATCAGAATCTTGTGCCACATAATCTAGTTATTTTTATTTTTTTTAATTTCACAAATTCATGTTGTATTTATAGAACTTGTAATATTTCTTCTACTAAAACTCAAACAGAAATGTTCAGGAAAACTGAATTTTCACTGATCTCCAAAAGGAAAAACAAAAGTCTATCAATGTTCTAGTGAGGCAGGGAGAAGGGAGATAAGAACGTGGAAGCTTATAACTTACAAAAAATTGCTGCTTTGTCTCCTTTTCCTCAATATTACATGTAAATTTATTCAAATCAACATAATCTTTTATGACAGATTATCTGTTGAATTAAAATCCCCCTTGAAATGCATTTCCAATCCTATTCATTGATTTGCTACTTCAAATGAACACTAGGTGGGAATGCTTTTTTTCTTTCTATTCAGATATTTCCTGTGTGAATCCACCCACAGTGAAAAATGCTAATATAATATCAACACCGATGAGCAGGTATCCACCTGGTGAGAGAGTCCGCTATGAATGTAAGAGACCCTATGACATGTATAGGGATGTAGAAGTGTTGTGTCTAAATGGAACTTGGACAGAACCACCTCAATGCAAAGGTAAAATATTATATTTATCCAAAATATTTTGAGAATATACTAGGGGTAAAAGATGTTGATATCAATAAAATGAAGTAATTCTTGTAGGATATATTTTTCAAATGAAATAAAATTATGGTGTTTAAAATTTAATTCTTTTGGTCAACTCAACCAAGCAATATATTATTTCAGGAAAAATTCAGCCAGAGTAAAGGAACAATTAGAATCTGGAATCATTTTTTACCTTGGGCATTAAGATACATATTTCTGAAGAATAAAAGTGTAAAAGACACATTATGTACAACTACCAACCCTGAGAGATAGCCATTTTGAGATGGATAACAGGCAGTTGAAGAGAGATCCTACAATGTGATACAAATGTGGGCATCTTCAGTATATAAATTATACTGAAGGTATGTGACTCACTGAACTCCAGGGAACTCTTAAATTTATAAAAACAATTCTTAGCACATAGTCATGGGGTGCTTGATTGTTTAGAGTTCAGGAAATAAGGGAAACCAGCATAGGAAATTTGATATTATCCATTTCCATTTTTTTAAAATTAATCTTTGCTTGGTATGTTTTTTCCATTCTTTTACTTAGAATATACCCATGTTTTTATGTTGAAGTGAGTTTTATGTAGACAGCACATAGCTGGGTCTTGTTTACATATCCATCATGCCATTCTTGGTCTTTTAACTGATGTACTTAGAACATTTACATTTAAAGTAATTATTGGTATGGTAGGCCTTATATTTGTTATTTTATTTGTTTGTGTGTTTTTTTCTGTTTCTCAGTCCTGTTTCCCTATTCCTCTCTTCCTTTGGGAAACATTTTAAAGAATTTCATTTTTATTCATCTTTATTACTTTTAAGTATATCTCTATAGTTAGTTTTTTTTTCTTCCAAAATAGTTAGTTTTATTCCTTTTAAAAAAATTATTGCTGTAGATATTATATATATGTAACTTATCACACTCTACCAGTATTGAAATTTTACCCTTCAATTGAAATATGGAAACCTTACTTTCATTTAGATCCATTGACTCTCCCCACATTTTAAATATAAATGCCTTTGGTATTTCCTGTACATATATTGAACAACATATGAAAGGAAATAATTTTGCTTCAAACATCAAACATAACTGAAACAAACTCATTAAGGAAAAGACCGTCTATTATATGGAACCCTCTTTTATCAATTGCATTGTTCTTTTCTACCTCCTGAAGTTTCTATCTCTTTCTGTCATCTTTTTATTTTTATTTGAAGGATTCCTTTAGTTAATCTTTAAGGGTAAGTTGGCTGAAGACAGATTTTCTTTGTTTCCCTTTGATTCTCTATTAATCTCCTTATTCCTAAAGGATAGTGTCATTGGATATGAAACTTGGAGTTGACGGTCTTTCTCTTTAAGCACTTGAACAATATGCTACTTCCTAATGGTCTCCATGGAGACAGATGGATTCACAAGACCCATTGTCTTGTGAATCCATGATCCCCTCTAGGAAATGTATATTTCTATCTGGCTGCTTTCAAGATGTTTTTATTTTTCACTAGGTAGTTTTATTTTAATGTATATTGGTCTGAATTTCATTGAGCTTATCCTGTTTGGAGTTTGCTCAGCCTCTAGAATATGTAAAATTATGCCTTATGCCCAATTTGGGAAAATTTCAGCCATTATTATTTGGCTTTTTCTTTTTCAGCCCAACACCTTGTCTCCTCTCTTTCGGGATCTCCAATTTTTTGTTCTGTTCTAAAGATCTCTGAGCCTCTGTTCATTTTTTAAATTTTGAGTCTATTTTGAGACTGGGTAATTTATATTGTTCTGTCTTCAAGTGCATGGATTTATCCTCCTGTCATCTCCCATTCTATTATATTATTAAGCCTATCCGGAGAGCTTTTAACAAACTCTGGCATACTTTTCAGTATTTTAATTCCTCTTGGGATTTTGAAAGTGTTGTCAATTTCAGTATCTATGTCATTTCAGTATTGTCTTTTGTGGATTGTCTTTCCTTTTTTGAGATTTTCCTGTCCATAATATGATGAGTGATTTTAAATATTTATTCTTGATATTGTGCATATTAGATTTTGAGATTCTAGATTTTATTTAAATCTTCTGTTTAACGGGTTCCATTATTACCATGCTAAATGCAAGTCCAGGTTTCTCACTTGGCCTCTGCTGACCCCACAGGAAAAGGGAGAAATGTCTAGTCACTTCATCATGTGGGTGGAAGAGTAGGTTCCTAATTTGACTTCTGTTTGATAGGGGATGTGGAGGGCGGGCATTGGTTTCTTGTGATGTTTTCCTGTAGGAGGCAAGATATTGTTGAAAAAAAGAAAAAGAAAAAGAAAGACTTGATCTTGCCTAGTTGCTTCTTTTCTGAATATTTGGCTAAAGAGAATAGAGATAACACACTGTTTTGTCATTCCTTGAGTCCGGAGAAGTCTCTCACCAGATGGAATTCTCTACATCTTTCAGAGTTCTCTAACGTGGGTTTTGTTTTGTTTTGGTTTGGTTTTTACATTATTTTCAGGAGTTTGAGCTGTACTTAGCAGAAGGAGTAAGTTTCTCATTTTGTGCATATCAGGAAGCCAACCATTCTCTTTTACCTTCTATAAATTTGTATTCTTTGAATTTTTTCAAGGAGCTGATGTTTCTTCTGTAATCAAAATGAAAACCAAGAGAAAAAGATGACTAAAGACCCAATCTTCTCTACACCATGTTGTGTATGAAAACAAGAGACTTTTTCTGTCTTAGCTGTCTGTTCGGCATTTTTTTACTTAAAAAGACATTTTGTACCCCCATAATATGCTGAAATAGAAAAGAGAAAAAAAGACATTTCTTAAGCCTGGAATACTGCAAAGCAGACATCCTTCTTGATGCATTATGTGTGCTTTCAGTGAGAAAGAAAGAAGACCTTAAAAATGTAGCAGTTTATTTAATTAAAATTTCTTCCTCTAATTATTTCTTTCACAGAAATCACAGAAGTGTTGATATTATATAAAGTGCTGTATTTCTATTTGCCTTATTTTAAACTGTAATTTGAATTGCTCTCTGAATATATCAAATGATGTTTTTTAGATTCTCAAGGAAAATGTGAGACCCCTCCAGCTATTGACAATGGAGACATTACTTCATTTCCATTACCAGTATATGCTCGAGGCTCGTCAGTTGAGTATCAATGCCAGAACTTGTATGTACTTCAGGGTAATAAGCGAATAACATGTAGAAATGGACGGTGGTCACAACCACCAAAATGCTTAAGTAAGTACTTTAATATTCCCATGGATGCTGGAAAAGTCAGTGTGTAATATTTTTTTATTGATAATAGAATTTTCAAGGACTAACATACAACCATTCTGCTGAATTCTTGCCTATCAAACATTTATATGTGAGAAAGTATTGTTTAGAAAATAGATTTATAAATTTATATTTTATTTTAAAACTTTTTGTTTACAAATAAAAATTGTATATATTCATGGTGTAGGATGTGATGATTTGATATATTTATAATACAATAATTAGACCACAATCAAATTAATGAACACATTCACATAACCTATAGTTACTATTGTGTATGTGTGGATGTGTATGTGTGTGTTGTAGGGACACTTAAAATCTGCTCTCTTACTGAATTTCCAGTAAAAAATAACAGTATTATTAACTATAGGTATCATCATCTACATTAGATCCCCAAATCTTATTCATCTTATAACTGAAAGTTTGTACCATTTGATCAATATCTTAGTCAAACAAAAACAGCAATGATAGGTTCCAAAATGTGAGGCTTTTGATATAATTATGAATCTTTGATAATAATGTCCAACTATCACACATTAAAAATAGTACCTCATTTATACATCATTTACTATTTTATGATGTTTTTACAGAGTTGGTTTGGAAAGGAGTTTGAGAAAGAATTCCTGAACCATTATACAACACTACTAAATGTTTTATGTTCATTTTTTTCTACTTTCAGAAGCGTGTGTAATATCAGAAGAAATCATGGAAAAATACAACATAACATTAAAGTGGATAGAACAACAAAAGCTTTATTCCCAAACAGGTGAAAGTGTTGAATTTGCATGTAAATCCAGATACCGTCCAGCAGCAACATCTGCACCCTTTCGAACGAAGTGTCAGGATGGGAAACTGGAGTATCCCAGTTGTGAAAAAGGCCCAAGTGGTTATTATTGGCATTAGTAAAATGAACACCTTTATTAAGAATTTTAGTTATTAATCCAGTTCTCAATTTTATATTTCAAGTATTGTTAAAATCATTTTTCATAAATAAGATTTTTTGTCAATTTGTGATGATGTAATTATAATCTGAGACCAATGCCTCACTTCTTAAAAGCACCACATTAAAACTTGGCAAACACAAAGTTTGTTCGGTTTGACACCTGCTCTTAGAGCAAACGCAGTTTCAGGGCTCTGCTAACATCTCTGGATTCTCTTCTCTATTTGGATTATTTTCTGGAAATTCCTTACTATCTCATCAAATCTTTAATGCTTTAAAGATTTTGTTATTAAGCTATATCTAAAAAAAAAAAACTTGTGCTATGTATCCAATATACAAAATACCTATGGTAAGAAATTAGACAAAATTATGTCACAGTCCATTTTTATCGATCACTCTCCTAAATATCTCAGTGCTTTCTATATAGCTTCTGAGGCTCTCTGTTTCACAGTAAATGAAAAAGATATCGTCTCTGTCTTTGAAATTATATCACTTCACACACATGTAATAACCACCCTAAGTCATACCTTAAATTAGTAGTAAGGTATGTCATTACTCCTTATTATTAATGAATAAATTCACAAAAATGAAATGTATAAACTTTCATAAGATGTCAATCTAGCACAGTTAATAAAGCAAACTAATCATAAAGAGGAATTTAAGTTTAATTGGGTATATAACAATGACATACAAAGTAATGAAAACCCTCTATCAGTTATAATATAAACACACCCACATGAACTTGCACGCACACACACATATACATGAATTAATGTTTATAGAAAATGTTGGCAGGAAACACAATAAAATAGGTAAAATTCTATATTAGCGTTTACAGTTAATAGGGGTAAGAGTTGCTGTTTAACTCCTTTATATATATCAGTATCCTCTGATTTTTCTAAATTGAACATATATCACTCTTGAACCACAAGAATCATTTACTTTAAAATAAATATGTCTAAAATGCAAGACAATACAAATTGAGAGCTACAAAGACCTCATTGGTCATAATCTTAAGGTCAAATAACATTTTAACAATTTATGACTAGAAGAGTTTTGGAAATGTCAATAATGAGATTCTGAAATGTAATTTTTATGTTCATTCATTTCAGAGAGTATTAGTTAAAATAATTTTTGGCCAGAAACAGTTTTAATTTCTAAAAGAAGTAAAATTTTTATGTGAAAATAAAGATATTGACAATAAGATTAAAGTATTTTACTGTGATAATTTATTACATCATTGCAGAATCAAGTAGCTTGTATACTAAGGCTGTTCCAATGTTAGTGATCCTGATTTAGATCAATTGGTTGAGTTGCAGAAAGTCAGATTTCACAAATTTGAAGGAAGTTTGTAATAATTAGGAAGTTATCTTTGTAGATAATGTTAATACTTATGCATATACTTATAGGACATTTGGGCCACTATAACAAATTACCATAAATTGGGTGGCTTATGAGAAACAGAAATTTATTTTGTAGAGGTGTAGAGGCTGACATGTCCAAGATTGTGATGCCAGCTGATTTGATATCTGGTTAGGGCTTGCTCTGTTTCAGAGATGGTGCCTTCTTGCTATGTCCTCACAATGTGGAAAGGGCAAGGAAGTTTCACGGAGTTTTTCTTTTGTTTTTAACTAAGGGCACTAATCCAATCCATGAGGGTGAAATCCTAATGAGCTAAGCACCTGAAAAGACCTCACTTTCTGCAGAATACCACCACCATGGTGATTAGGATGCACCATACGAAATTTAGAAGGACATTAACATTCAGACCATAGCATAGCACAAGGTTAAAAAAAGATATTCCATGCCAATGAAAACTAAAAGAAAACAGGTAGTGGCTATACTCGCATCAGGCAAAACAGAATTTAAGTCAAAACTGTTAGAAGAAACAAGGTCATAATATTGTGCTAGAGGGGTTACTTCATCAAGAGGCTATACAATTATAAATACATATATATGCACCCAACATGGGAGCAAATAAAATATATAAAGCAAATATTAAGAGATTTGAAGGGATAAATAGAAAAACTGTAAGAGAAGGGATTTCAGCACCCCACTTTCAACAACGGATAGATCATCTAGACAAAAATCAATAAGCAAACATTGGACTTGAACTGTATGTTAAACCAAATGGACCTAACAGACATTTATAGAATAGTCCATCCAACAGCAGTAGAATACACATTCTTCTCAGGCACACACGGAACATTCTCCAGGATAGATTATCTGTTAGGCCACAAAACAAATCTTAAACCTTTTAAAAAGATTGAAATCATATCAAGTATCTCATGCAAACACAATGGTTTTAAACTAGTTATCAGTAACAGGAGAAATTTTGGAAAATAAAAAAGACATAGAAATTAAAAAACAGGCTCCTGAACAACCAATGAGAAGATGAAAAATTTCGAAGTGATATTTAAAAAGAGAGAAAAAAATGGAAAAACAATGTACTAAAACTTACCAGGTGCAGCAGAAGCATTCTAAGAGATATTTATAGATATGAATACCCACATGAAGAAAAAGGAAAGATATAAAATAAACCATCTAACTTTATATCTCAAGAAAGTAGAAAATGAAAAACAAACAACCCAAAGATAACTGAAGGAAGGAAATAATAAGAATCAGAGCAGAAATAAATGAAATAGAGACTGATGACTCTACCTGATGGCTTCCCTGCTAAATTCTACCAAACTTTTAGAGAATCGACACCAATTCTTCTCTAATTCTTCCAAGAAAATTGAAGAGAGAACACTTCTAATTTCATTTTATTGGGAACTCATCCTGACACCAAAGTCATATAAAGACACGACAAAAAAAGTTAGACCGCTATTCCTAATGGATATATTAATAAATGCAAAAAAATTATCAATATACTAACAAAAAATACAACTCCACTTTAAAAAGGATCATTAAACATGATCAAGTCTAATTTATCTATGGGAAGTACGAATGGTACACATATACTAATGAACAAATGTTATTCACCAAATTAACAGAATGAAGGACAAAAATCTTACGATCATTTCAATAGATACAGAAAAAGCATATGAGAAAAATAAGTATCCATTCACGATAAAAATTCTCAAGAAATTGGGTATTGAAGGAATTACCTTAGGAAAATAAAGGCCATATATCACAAGCCCAAAGCTAACATTATACTCAATACTGAAAAGGTGAAAGGTTTTCCTTTAAGATCAGAACGAGACAAGGAAGCCCATTCTCACCACTTCTTTTGAACATAGTACTGGAAATTGTGGCCAGTGCAATTAGTTAAGAAAAACAAATAAAAGGCATGTACATTCAAAAGGAAGAAGTAAAATTATCTATGTTTGCAGATAGCACGATCGTATTACCTATATACAAAACCATCATCTCTGGTAGTCTAGTGGTCAGGATTCAGCACTGGCTCTCTCTCATCTATAGAAAACACAAGGACTGCTCCAAAAAATTGCTAGAACTAATAACCAATTAAGCAAAGCTGAAGGGTACAATATCAACATACAAAGTTCAGTTTTGTTTCTATACACTCAAAACAACCTATCTAAAAAAGAAATTGAGAAAACAACTCCAGGCCGGGCGTGATGGCTCATGCCTGTAATCCGAGCACTCTGGGAAGCCAAAGCAGGTGGGTCTTTTGAACTCAGGAGTTCGAGACCAGCCTGAGCAAGAACAAGACCCCATCTCTACTAAATATAGAAAAAATTAGCTGGACAACTAAAAGTATATATATATATATATATATATATATAAAATTAGCTGAGCATGGTGGCACATGCCTGTAGTCCCAGCTGCTCAGGAGGCTGAGGCAGGAGGTCACTTGAGCCCAGAAGTTTGAGGTTGCTGTGACCTAGGCTGACACCACGGCACTCTAGCCCTGGCAACAGAGTGAAACTCTGTCTCAAAGAAAAAAAGAAAAAAAAGAAAACAACTCAATTTGCAATAGCAGCAAAAAGAATAAAATACTTAGGTATAAATTAAACCAATGAAATGAGAGCTCTGTACTTTGAAAATTTTATGAAATTAAAGAAAACACATACAATTGAAATATATTCCATGTTCAAGGATCAGAAGAATTAATGATGTCAAAAATGTCCATAATGCACAAAACTCCAGATTTCATGCAATCTTTATTAAAATTCTTGTGGCATTTTTCAGAAATAGAAAAATACCATCATAAAATCAGTGTGGAACTACAAAAGACCCCAAATAGCTAAAGTAATTTTGAGAAAAAAATAAGCTGGCAACATACTCTCTGATGTCAAATTACATTACAAATCTATAATAATCAAAATAGTATGGTCCTGGCCCTTCCACAAAAAAAGACACATACACCAAAAGCCTCTAAATAAACCCCTGTATGTACAATCAGCTATTCTTTGACACAGGCACAAAGTATACCCAGTAGGGAGAAAATAGATTCATCAGTAAATGGTGCTGGGAAAATTTAATATCCATATGTAAAAGAATTAAATTGCATTCTTATTTTATAGCATACACAAAAATCAACTCAAAATGAATTAAAGACTTAAATGGAAGACCTGAAATTATAAAATTCCTACAAGAATATACATGGGAAAAGGTCCATGATTTTGATCTTGGCAATAATTTTTTTTTGGATATGATACCAAAAGCACAAGCAACAACATTGAAATAAAAGTATTCTACACATCAAAGGAAACTATCAACAAAATGGAAAGGCAAACCACAGAATGAAACCATATATTTAATAACGTGTGTCAAAAATAAACTAAACTTTTAAAAGTTTATTGTCATACTATAAGAGAAGGTAATGCTCACCATCAAGGTGACTTCAAAACAAGTTATAAGAATTTTGAATTACAGTAGTTATGGCACAGGTTAAAAACATAAAGGAAGAAGTACTTGAACACATTTCATGACTAGTTGTTATATATTAACATCATTTTTTAGGAAAACAGAGTTGTTTAAGCTGATTTTGCCTATAGGTGATTGGTTTAATTTCACTAAGTCATGATGACAAGGACGCATGTCTCTTTCTGTTATGACTAGAACAGTGTTTGAGGAAATCAAGATAACTTGAGTTTTGCTTACATGTTTATGGGCACTGGACTTGGAGCATATTGAAATTATTGCTTTCATTTTCATTTTTATGAAGCAGCAGCTAATATCAAAAACATACAAGAAACTCATACAACTCAATAGCAAAATAACAAATAACCTGACTAAAGAATGGACAAAACACCTGAGATATTTTTTTCACAGAAGGCATACAAATGGCCAACAATTATATGAAAAGGTGCTCAATATAACTAATCATCTGGAAAATGCAAATAAAACCACAGTGAAATATGACCTCACACCTCTTTGAATGGCTGTTATCAAAAGGCCAAAAGATAACAGTGATGATGAGGTTGTGCAGAAAAGGGAACCCTTATACAAGCTGGTAGAAATGTAAATTGATTTAGCCATTATGGAAGACAGTATGCTGGTTCCTCAAGAAATTAACAATAAAACTACCATTTGGATTCAGCTATCCTACTCTGAGTACATAGGTAAAGGAAATAGATAAGTCTGTCAAAGAAATATCTTTATCCCCATGTTCATTACAGCCTTATTCATAATTGCTATGATATGGAAACAATGTAAATGTCTGTCAACAGATGAATGGATAAAGAAAATGTGGTGTGTATATACCATGAAATACTATTCAGCCTTACAAGAGAAGGAAATCCTGCCATTTGTGACAACATGGATAAGCTTGGAAGACTTTAAGTTAAATGAGGTATTTTGATGGGGATTGCATTGAATCTGTAAATCACTTTGGGTAGTATGGACAGTTTAACAATATTGATTCTGCTGATCCATGAGCATGTTTTTTTTTTTATTATTTGTTTATATCCTCTGCAATTTTTTTCCTCAGTGATTCATAGTTCTCTTTGTACAGATCGTTCACCTTCTTGGTTAAATACACTCATAGGTGTGTTATTTTCTTTGTAGCTATTGTGAAATGTATTAAGTCTTTGATATGAATCTCAGCTTGACTGTTGTTGGTGTATAGGAATGTATACTTATTTGTGTACATTGATTTTGTAGCCTGAGACTTTGCTGAATTTATTTATCAATTCCAGGAGTTCCTTGGCAGAATCTTCAGGGTTTTCTATATATAAGTTCATATCATCAGCAAAGAGCGATAGTTTGACATTCTCTTTCCCCTTTTGAATATCCTTAATTTCATTCTCTTACCTGATTGCCCTGACTAGGACCTCCAGCACTATGTTGAATAGAAGTGGTAACAGTGGGCATCCTTGTCTTGTTCCAGTTCTGAGTGGGAATGATTTCAACTTTTCCCCATTCAGTATGATTTTGGCTCTGGGTTTGTTATATGTGGCTTTTATTATTTTAAGTATGTTCCATCTATGCCTATTTTGTTGAGAGTTTTTTTTATCATAAAAGGGTGCTGAACTTTGTCAATGCTTTTTCTGCATCTATTGCAATAATCATAAGATCTCCGTTTTTGCTTCTGTTTATGTGGTGAATCACATTTATGAATTTACATAGGTTGAACCAACTTTGCATCCCTGGGATGGAACCCACATGGTCATGATGGTTTAGTTTTTTGGTGTGCTGCTGAATTAGGTTTCCTAGAATTTTATTGAGGATTTTTGCACCTATATTCATAAGGGCTATTGGTCTATAGTTTTCCTTTTTTATTGTGTCCTTTCCTGGCTTTGGTATCAAGGTGATACTGACTTCATAGAATAAATTGGGAAAGATTCCTTCCTTCTTGATGTTATGAAATAATTTCTGCAGTGTCTGTACCAATTCTTCTTTGCAGGTCTGATGAAATTCAGCTGTGAAACCATCTGGTCTGGGACTTTTTCTGTTGAAAGATTTTTTTTTATTGCCACTTTGATTTCATTGCTTGGAATGGGTCTGTTTAGGAGTTTTATTTCTTCTTGATTGAGCCTTGGGAGATTCTGTGTTTCTAGGAATTTGTCCATTTCATCAATGCTTTCAAGTTTATGTTCATAGAGATTTTTATAGTATTCACAGATGGTATTTTGTATTGCTATGGCATCGGTTTACAGATTTAATACAATCCTCTTCAAAATACCAATATGTTTAACCATGGAACTACATTCGTCTCCTACTAGACAATTTCTAATTATGTATTCACATTCCCTCAAGACTTTTCATAGAGAGTTTTGAATAATTAACCTAGGTAAAATATTCTGTATATGTATTCCTATTCCTAAAATTCATAAAGTATTTATGGTAAGAAATTAGATAATCTAACTTATGAGGCTACTTCTCTCTATCCCTCTCAGAATGTTCTCAAAGCTTCCTGACATAACTGCAGAGGGTTTCTGTGACTCCCTGTATAAAAGATATTAAAGAAAATATGATAAGCCTCAATCTTCAAATTAATATCCCTTCACGAACGTGTAAAAGCAGACTAAATCATCCCTTATGCTTGAACCAGAATCAATATTTCTAATCAGTCCCTAGTATTAGCCTACTCATTAATAGGTAAATGTACCAACAATGATGAAATGTAGGCCTTCTACAATTTTTATAACATCTTTAGAAATTTAAACAAATCCTAGAGAATAACATAGATTCGCATTAAGAAAAACATACAAAATATACTTAAAATGTATTAAGTATATACCTAGTTTTAAATAATATTTATAGAATTATTTAATTAATTATTTAAATAATATTTATAGAAAAACATTGGCCAGTTGTATAAAATAATGTTTACAATGAATATATTTAGGTTTGGAGAAAATATTGATTTTAAGTTCTTCAAAATGGTTGCATTTTCCAGTTTTTCTATTTTTTACATTCATTACATTTTAATTAGAAATATACACTTTTAATATAATGAGGATAAAAAGAAAGGCAATGAAAGTTGAGAAAAACCTCTAATAATGATCTTGAGACCTAAGAGTTTCTTGATTTTTTTCAATGTATAATAGTTATTGTAAAATATTGAGCAAAATGATTTTCAGATTAG
>CAUYRT010015231.1:0-11615 GCA_963574885.1 Lepilemur ruficaudatus | reverse complement strand
TAATTGATATCTGTGATTATAAAAACCTACGTGAATCTAACCTTAATGCTGCACTACTGACGGAGGGTAGCGTAGACTCCTGAGTACCCCTGCTTTATCTTAATTATCTTTATGTAAACCTATAAAACTATGCCTTCATCTTTGTATATTCTTTTATTTCCATTATTCTCTCTATTCTATTATTTTCTTGTCCTCTGTGATGACCCCTACCTAAGGGACCCGGTTTTTCATGGGGAGAAGTAGCTAATCTCCTCTGCGAACTGCCTGCACCAGCTTCATTTCTTCTCACCATCTGCTGCTTCCCTCTCTCTGCAGAAAATATGCCTGTTCTAAACTCCTAAATTTTTAATTTCACAGCTTTAAGCTTCTGAGAGAAATCTAGTTGTCCAGAGTGAAGAACTCTGAGGAAGGGATTTATATATTATACTGATTCCTTGTCTAATTTCTATGACCAGGGTGGGAAACTTGCAACCAGCTGCAGCTCTGAGGAAAGGGTGGGTAGAGATGGGCAGATGGTGCATTGAGTGTTCACTCTAGGAACTTCGAAGCAAAAAGGGAGAAGAAGAACTACACCCACTGACTAAAGCAGCTGCTTCAACAGATTGACTGTAATGTGTAAGGTTCTCAGATAACAATTGAAAAGCCAAGCTGAAACAGATTAACTAGGAAAAGGTCTTCAGACAGCATTACAGGTGAGAAGCAAAGAGGCAGGTAAGTCTCCATGAGCGCAAGTATAAGATGACTTGGGGATACAGAGAGATCAAACTCCCAGCTATCATTCAAACAACGGCCCTACCATTGACTTTTATCTCCTATGCACACGAAAGGTCGATGAAGCATCTGGCTTTATGAAGTACTATGCTGAAAACTGAGCTAGTGACTTCATCCCTACTTGCCCCCAAATTATGAGGTAAACACCACATGTAGATCTGGTGCCCTAAACTAAAGACAGAGATAATGGATATATAGAAGGCAATTAACACAATCCATTGGACAGGTGTGTGTGTTTTTTGGGGGGGTGGTACTTGTTCTATGACAAGAGGCAGCATAATATCCTAGAAAGACTTTCCTAAAAAGCAGAACCCCGGTTGGCCATGTCACCTCTGGTAAATCACTTGACCTCTCTTTGTGCACATTCTTTTCAGTTTGAAATGAAAGTATTAGACAAAGTGATTTCCTAAATCCCTGTATCTTTCTCTTCTTTCACTTGAAGATTTTTCAAAAAGTACCTACAAATCATGTTTAACCATAAAAAAACTTTATCTATCTTCAATTAATTTTTATAGCCTTTTATATTAGTCAGTGTTCCAGAAGGAAAAAATGGAAAACTCAAATTAGGATAATTTACAAAAGGTAGTGAAGATAGAGGACCTTAGGGCCGTGGTTCTCTAAGCTCCCACCCCAGCATCATGTGGGAACTTGTTAGACCTGCAAAGTCTCAGCACCCCCATCACACCTAGTAAATCAGAAACTCTGCAACGGGGGAAACTTATGGTTTAAGGAGCTCGTCAGGTGATTCCAATGTAAGTTAAAATTTGAGAAACATTCTATGTGAGAAATCACAGGGAGTAGCACAATACTCAGATTTAACCATAGCACTTACTATACCTAGGACTGAAGAAATGGGGGTTGGAGTGGTTAGAAGAATCTGGAAGGGAAGAGTTGCTTGACTTGGGCTATGACCTTTAATTAAGGCAGGCATGCAGCCCAGGGACTCTGAGAATAGTCCTTTCTTCGATATCCTGCAGGAACTCAATAAACCAAACCCAGGAGACAAGACAGCCTTTCTTTAGTCTTTATAGGTCTAGCTCCCAGAAAGTCAGGTGGAGAAGATGGAAAGAGGACCTGGAAAAGCAAAGAAAAGGGAATCCAATATACCATGTTCCTACAACAATGTTATAATCACAAAGTCAGGTTAGGTCACATGCTCTCCTAAGTCCCTTCTAGCTTGAAGCTTCTTTGATTAATGATTCTTCCAATCAAGCTCTAGCAAACCATATATTACATATTAACCATAAAACTAGCTTTGACTGTTTTCAATTAATCTTTTATAGGTGTGTTTATTTTAAAGATCCATGACCTTCCCCATGACTAAGATGTTTTAAACACTGGAAAAACATTGAAGACAGAAACGTAATCCTGGATTTTTGACTTGGTGTTTGTTGGAAGCCAAACATTTTTTGTCATTTTTTCTTACAAAAAGAGATAAGACATGAATAACTCAATGGAAGATTAAATGAAAAGCTGTATTTCAGCTTATTTTTTTTTTACTCACATTCCATTGAATTGTGGCAAAAATATTAGCTTATAGTAAGATTATTTATTGTCATCAGTTTTAGTAGGGTTTTCATAGAAGTCCACATGGAATTTGCCTAAGGGTTACTCTCACTCCCTTCTTAGGCAAACACGTAGCTTTAGAATTATTGAAAGGGGTCTGTGTGGTGGATGATCAGTGCACAAGCAACTGAAACTTTCCATTTTAATCTCTGTCACTTTGCTCTCTAAAAGCTGAAACCCCCCAGCATGGTTCCATTTTACTTACCAAGTACTATTTACTCTTTGTAATTGTGAAAACTCTTCATTCATTTTATAAGTAAATATCTTTTAAAATAACCTGGCTATTGGTTATATTATTATCTCTATTTTTGTACATTTCATATTAAAAATGTTTTTTTCAAGATTTGCTAATTATCTTCTTACAAATGATAATTAAATATCCATTACCTAAAAGCTAGATTTTCAAAATGTAAATCTGAATTATTTGGGTGCTTTCATGTGCATATTACAGTGATTTAAAAAATCTTTTAATTGATAATTCATTTTTTATTTTTCTAAAATCTGTACATGAAAGACAAGACTACTAATCATCATATTTGTGCTATAAACATCTCATCCCTAAAACAGTGTTAATTTATTCTATCTAGTACACAACTTATCTTCTATACCTATACCTATAACTGGCTTTAAAATTAAAGAGTATATCCCTGCTACCTATTTTTCAATGTAAAAATAAAAATGCCTACCATTCATTTAATACCTACTGTGTGCCAAAAGCTTTATGTATATGATCTCCAGGCCTCACAACAATACTATTGGGTGGATTTTATCAATACTATCTCCATTTTACAGATGAGGAAAATGAATCCCCGGTAGTCCAAGTAAGGATTAAAACTCAAGTGTGTCTAGTTACAAAGCCCATATTCTCTCTGGTGTGGCTCAGTGCTTTTCCATCTCAGCTAACCAGCTTTATTGAGCTCCTTCTGTATGCAAGAAGGTAACGATCTTGTTGGGAAGATAAGATGATATGTATTCCCAAGAATACCTAAAAATATTAAGGGAAGCAATTCAGTGGTGCAGAAAATAAGGATGATTATTGTTTGGAAAGTGGAGAGAGTAGCTTCTAACAAAGGAAAATGAAGATTTAGCCTTTTAATAACTGTGGAGAGCAAATGAATTGTTTTGTAGAGGGATGACGGCCTGAAAGCGGAGTTTCAGGAAGGCAAAACTGGCAAGAGAGGGAAAGATACACAGCACAGAGAAAACCTGGAGGGAAGATACCTATTTGGAAGTTGTTTGATCAAAAACATACTCTTCAGGGAGAGCTAGGCTGTCCCTTTTAGAAATGTGTATTGCAGTGGGACCCTTCTTTTCCTTGGCTGGGATCCAGGCATTCACATAGTAATGGTAGAAGGAACATTAGTAATAATATTAATAATAATGATATTAAGAACTTTAATAATGCGCAATGGTAGTACCTTGTGCATGTCAGCCAATCATAGTTATTCTTCCCAGTCATGACCTTGTACAATGCAACTATAGAGCCCCTTACCTTGGGCCTGCATATGCCAGAGGAGCTCCGCTTTTGCTCAGGCGACTCTTACACTTCTCAAGCACATATACTGGATTTATATTCTAAAAGAGGATTTGGTGCTGAGGTGCATTTTCTCTGGCTCCCTACTCCCAATGAAATATCACCCTTAATACCAGTTTATTTAGATCATTTCTGGTCCTATATCTTCCTCCAGTATCAAGATTTATCACCTCAGTGCTGCCCAAGGATGACCTATGTCCTTAAATATAGCTCTAAACACACCCATGTTTTATTGCCTAGAGTCGTTTTCCTAATTCCAGCTACTTCTCATCCTGTCCAGACCTAGAATCTGTCTCCCCAGCCCTGTTACTCCCTATACCCTCTGTCATCCGCAGAATTAGATTGTGGGGTAATTTCTGTGGCTTGATGATTTCTGCTGAACATTCATACAAATATGAAATAGATTTTTAAGTATTCCCAAGGTACTTTAGAAAAGAATTTGAATCTATTTTGCTGATCCTAGATATGAATCAGCATAAACACCACAAAATTGCCTTTCAAATGCTTTTTTGGTGATAGTCCTGGTCTTAAATAATTTCCTAGATAATAGAAAGTGCATTTCATTGCAAAAGAACAAACAGTAATTTAAAAAATCTCTCAGCCCAGTTGTCAACTCCCAAAGTGTTTTTAACGTGCATACTTGGCCCTCTGTCCTGTGTTTAGCTGCCTGGCACCCAATCCCCTTCCTGTTTAGGAGGAGTCCCCCCCACCTCATTGTACGAGACTTAGTGGGAAACAGTGCCCCCCAACCCACAAAGGAAGCTGAAGGAAGCCAAATAACTCTCCCTGCCCCTGGCAATACGGTGTAGGCAGGACTTGGTTTCAGCCGATCGGATGCTCCTATCCAGACTGTGAATATCCTGGAAGTCGAGGTGGTTAAAACCTCACAAGTGGCAGTAGCAACAGGGTGTTGGGCACTGATGGCAACAGCAGCATCCTGGCCAGATTGTTGCAGCTGCCTGGCTCTGCAGGGCTCTCAGTTGCTGTATCTTTCCCAAGGTTCTGTGATCCTCTCCTCCCAAAGCCAGCCCATAAATCTGTTTGCTTAGCAGCCCTAAAGGATTTCTGTGGCTTGCAACCAAGAGCCTGTCTGATCCCGACTCTCCGGGGCCGTCACATGCACCCACCCCTGCAGCCCTGTCCTCACCTTGTCTGTTCCCTTTCCCTCTGATGTTTTCACTCACTAGTTCTTTTTGTATTGCAGTCATCTCTGTGGGTGACAGTCTCTGCTCTCAGGGAGGGACCCTTTGAGAGCATTTAGGAAGGTTTTCTGGATTTCTTCCCAGCTTGCCCATAAGGACCCAATGGCAGACATCTTTAAGGGGGTGTAGCTGGCTATTCTCACCGATGAGAAGTGGGAAGTCCCCCCACCCCACCCCAAGAGGCCTTAGCTGACCCCCAGGCAAGAGTACAGAAGGAGGATCGCTCAGTTGCACCAACACCACTTCTCCCCCACATCACCCAGCCACTCTGATACCAACAGCAAATGCAGATTCATTTCCATACAGTGAAAAGGCCTGTCTTAATGGATCTAAAATATTCACTTTAACCCAAGAAGACCAAAAGAAACTCAGGATTCACTTTTTTTTTTTTTTGAGACAGAGTCCCATTTTGTTGCCCGGGCTAGAGTACCGTGGCGTCAGCCTAGCTCACAGCAACCTCAAACTCCTGGGCTCAAGCGATCCTTCTGCCTCAGCCTCCCGAGTAGCTGGGACTACAGGCATGTGCCACCATGCCCGGCTAATTTTTTCTATATATTTCTAGTTGGCCAATTAATTTCTTTCTATTTTTAGTAGAGACAAGGTCTCGCTGTTGTTCAGGCTGGTTTCGAACTCCTGACCTTGAGCGATCTGCCTGCCTCGGCCTCCCAGAGTGCTAGGATTACAGGCGTGAGAGCCACTGCGTCCGGCCAGAAATTCAGGATTCACTTTAAAACATTTCTCAAAGAGATCAGTTCACAAAATTGAAGCAAACTATTAATAGATAAGAAAATGCTATGCTGTATGAGGAGAGCAAAGTGTTATCTTGGTCTGGTATAAGTATAGTTCAGCTACTCCTAGAGTATTAAACAAAGGTCTAGATGTTGTACCTTTGAATAAGCACTTCTTACTTTTAGGTAGTAAGATGCTGGCATTAAGACTATCTGACTGCTTTGCTTTTTAAAATACCATATATATTTTTTCCTAAAACACACACAAATTAACTTAATGGTATTTTTAAAATCACATTTTAGATGCAGTGGGAGTGCTTACGCTTGAAATAATATCTTGTTCAAATAAGCAACTGATTCTAATTTGTTTTCTAATTCTGGATTTTCATATATTGAGCTTGCTTCCTTGAAGCACCCTGTTTGCCTTTCATTAAGCTTTCCCATCAATTTTCTTCTATCTGAGCCATTGTCCCTTCTCCCCCAAAGTCCTGATTTCCTTGTAACTTGAAATAGGTTATTCACCCACACACAGGTGTATACAACTGGTACGAAAATGCTATGCACCTTATAATATTACTACTGCCCTGCAACCTTGGTAAATATTCCCTACTGACTGTAGAAACACTCTGCTTACAAATTCCTCCATAGAAGGCTCTCTTGGAACACACTCTCTTCCAAATAGCCCTGGTGAGTTTCTTGATTGATAGATTTTGACAAAGCATTAATAAGGCAGCCTCATAATTTACTATAGTTCAAAACTGGATTCAGGATAAACAAAAGACCTGTGGCTATTGGCCTAGTTCTGTGATGACTCCTCAATCAATACACTATTGATGCCTATTGTGTGCCTAGCAGTGCTTAGCCCTCTGCTAAGTGCAGGGAAGAGCAAGAAGACACAGCACTTGCCCTCATTTTCTCATGGTTTGGGAGGGGAAAAGCCAATTACACAAGCAATTTCTATACAGAGTGCTAAATGCCAGGTGGGTGGACAAGAAAGCCTTTACTCTGGGAGCCAACTCATTGCACAGCCCCTCGCCAGTGCTAATGGCCCACAAGTATCCTCTCCTTTGGGAACTGGGCTTTTAAACCATAAGCCTCGGATGAGTTCACAAAATATTTATACCTCGTTCATTAGCAGAAAGAAATAAATGGGCAGACAAGCATGCCAGGGTACAGCTAATGCTGTTAGCATACACATTTGTCACCCAGGGGAGGAGTGCCAGTCAGGCTGGCAGAGATGGCTGCTGAGGCAGCTCTGCTGTGATTTAAGCCACAATCTAAATAAAACTATGTGCAATTTTCTTCCTCTAGGAATATGGGAAAAGGTAAACAGCCATCATCAGGTCATTTTCACAACTGTTATGAGTATCCACACCTACCAGACGGGTGAACTGAAATGGTCCTTGAACCTAAACTCACAATGATTAGTCCCAGCTCCACACTCATAGAAGCCCCTTCCTCACCCAAATCCTACCCTCCCTTGAAAGTCCAGAGCAAGGCCTAACACCAACAATCTGGGCCTGATGTCCATTTCTGATGCACTCACTGCCATTTGAACAGATTTAAGTAGGGAAACGGAATAATGAAATTTGGGTTTTTAGACAATCACTCTGCATTGTGGAGAACGGACTGAGAGGAAGGGAGACTGGGGTGGAATGACTTGAGACCACTGGAGCAATCTCGAGGAGAGATCACAGTGGCCTTGAAGAGGTGGCAGCAGCGAGGTCACAGGGAGGTAGATTTGGAAGGTACTGGAAAAATGGAATGGACATACTTGGTAAATGATTGAATGTGGGTGTAGAAATGAGGGTGAAGGAGGGGTCAGGGATAAGTGTCCGTTTGTGTCCAGGACAACTGAACTGTTAAAACACCATTCACAGACCTAGAAGGAAGACCTGGTTTGGGGGAAGGGTGATGAATGCAGTCTCAGACAGACTGAGCACAAGTGCATGAAACTCATCCCAGGGGAGCTGTCCAGTGGGCAGTGGACACACAGGTCTAGAGTTCAGAAGACAGGTTTGGGCTAGAGACACAGATTTAAGAGTCATCAGTATATGGACAAGTCACTGAAGCCATGGGAGGGGTTATGAGCTGAATTGTCCCTCCTTTCCTCCATCTCCTCCCCCAAAGTCACATGTTGAAGTCTTAACCCCCAGTACCTGAGAATGTGACCTTATTTGGGGATAGCACGTTTACACAGATAGTCAAATTATTAATAAATGAACATTAAGATGGGTCCTAATCTCTGTCTCTCTCTCTCTCTTTCTCACACACACACACACACACACACGGAGAACACCATGTGAAGATGAAGGCAGAGATCAAGTTGATATTTTTATAAGCCAAAGCATTCCAAAGATTGCAAAAAAAAAAAAAAGCCCCACTAGAAGCTAGGGGAGAAGATGGAACAGATCCCCTCTCACAGGCCTTGGACAAAAGCAACTCTGTCAACACCTTGATCTTGGGCTTCTAGCCTTCAGAACTGGAGACAATGAATTTCTGTTGCTTAATCCAGCAAGTCTGTGGTGCTTTGTCACAGCAGTCCTAGCAAACTGTTATAATACAGGAAGGCATAAGATCACCCAGAGGGAAAATGTTGACTAAGAAATATTGATAACTAGTGCTAAGAGTCAAGAAAGCCAACAAGTAGAGGGCTATGAACCTGTAAAACAACTAGCCACAAATGTGGGGAAAACTCCAGGAAACTAACAATATGGAAACCAAAGGGAGAGAATGGGAGAGGATGGTCATGGTACGAAGTGTGACTTTAGTGACATGGCAGTCACGGTTGACTTTGGAAAAAGCAGTGTTGGTGGAGCGGTAGGGGCACAGCCAGACTGGCATTTATCAAGAAACACATGGGAGATGAGAAAGCACATATACAAATGTAAACAGAAAGGAAATACTTTTCTACATAGACATTTTGAAAGCACAGACATTGTGTTAATTTAAGGAGTGGATGAACCATCCCAAATCTGTTATGTGGGAGGTGGGGATGGACACATATGCAGATAGATAGATGGATGGATGGATGGATGGGTGGATGGATGGGTGGATGGTAGTTTAATTAGAAGAAAGATTATCCTTTATTCACAGTGCAAAAGATTCATAAAAATCAGACATGGCTTGTAATTTAATAGGAGAAAGTGTGTAATTTTCTTTAAGCTCCTTGAAATATTTCTACCCAGAATTCAGCAAAACTGATTTGGCATGGTTATCACCTCCCTGCTACCATGGTTGTTGCAAATGTTCAATTAAAATCTCCACCACAAGGGTCATTTCTTGGCTAAAGATGAGGAAAAAAATGATATTTTCTGTTTCTTTGGTAAACAAAGGAGAGTAAATTACCTCCTGGGAGCACCATCTTCAGCCATGTGAGGAAAATTACAGCAGCTATGCAAGTGGTAGAATGCTGAATGTGCTGCTACTGACAGTTGAGCATAATATATTTAAAATTTTTCTTGTAGAGGCAGCTCTTGCAGTTTGTTAGGCATGCTCTCCTCTCGAAATCCTACATTTATCTGATGGAGTGAAAGATAATTCTTTTGATATTCACACTGTTTGGAAGATAATAAATTTACTACAAGGGCTCTGGAATCGGGTAAAGTTTCTGCTGGCATGACTTTCTAAGCACTCCTTGAATCCTTATCCCTCCACTTCCCCACATTAGGCCCTTGCTGGCTCTTTCTTGGATAAGTCACCTCCACATGCTCCTCACCTCCAGGACTGCAGAGAGGAGCTGCCATGTAAGGATAGAAGTTATCCAACATCAGAGAGAAACTGGGAAAAACCTGACCTACACATCTGTAGCCCAGAGGCTAATTTTCCTTGCCACTGTTTGTTTTGGTTAGAGGAGATTTGGCAATGCTTATTCATTCGTTCATAAACATTTACTGAGGGGTCTCCTCTGTTCCAGATATTGAATTAGGCTATGTGGACTACAAAAAGGCTGAGGACCAAGTTCATGCCTCAGTTCACAGTACACTGGGCCGAGGAGGCCCGAAAACAGGCCAATTAAAAGCCAACACGGAAAGTGCTAATATAAGGACAAATCGTGGCCTTCAAAGGAATGAGGCTCTGCAGGACCCTGAGCTTGGAGAGTATAAGAAATTGTAAGAGCCTAGAAGCAAGAACAACACTTACAGGGCAACCACTTCTTGGGAAACTAGTCAGAACCAGCAGCAAAACAGCCTGCTGACTGTTTGTGGTCTGTGGAGCCAACTGTACCATCTGGACTCAACACTGGCAAAGCTGAGCCGTAAGGAAGTATAATTTGGGCTGTGAGACAGCTTGTGGTTTTTCAGCTTTGAAAACCCTGTAACCAGCTTCTTTCCTCAAAGCCCCATCCCACAGAACCTAACCCTCAGTTTCTCTCAGCTCAATGTTCAGTTTGTCTCAGAAACTTTATTTTTCTTTATTACTATGTGAACCAACAGTTGTAGGAGCACAGAATACCATGTCTGCATCTCCAACATCAATGCCCAGCATGGGAAATTTGGAGAGGAAGATCTTTCTGCAGAGAAGAAATGGAGAGTCTGGCTGTGAGTTCACTCAGTCATCCAACAAATATTTACTGGGTATATTTACTGAGCATTAATACCTGCTATGTACCAGGTACTCTGATAGGTGCCAAACAGACCTTAATTGATAAAACAGACATGGTCTCAGTCTTCATGAAGCTTACAGTTAGTAAACAAACATGGATTCAGCAAGAGCAAGCAATTACATCAACCAGCGATTACACGTTGCAACTACTATGAAGAAAGCAAGAGGCGGGAGCAATAGAGAATAGCAGAGTGGTGTCTGGTCAGATAAGAGTCCAGGGACTTCTCTCTGAGCAGATTACAGGTAAATTGGGATTTTAAGCGTGAGGAGGAGACAGACAGGCAAAAACAGAGGGAAGAGTGATTCAGGAAGCAGGAACAGCATGTGCAAAGACCCTGAGGTGGGAAAGAGTTTGGTGTGTTATAGGAACTAAATGCAGGTCAGTATAGGTGGAATACCACAGATAAAGGAGAGAAGAGCACAAGCTAAGGTTTAAAAGGCAACAGAAAAGCCAGATCAATTTTAAGGCTATTTACTAGGCAGTTGGTGAAAGCTGGCAAGAATCTGTGTGAAGAAGACAGGATTGGTTATACACAGTTGGGTGCATTAGCATAAAAGAGGCAATGGAAGGCAGGACAGTAAATAAACCATGTAAAGCTGTGAGCAGTAGAGAAGACGCCCAGAGGGTCCAGGGTGAACACCCTAGGGGACAGTCCTGGGGAAGGTTGTTACTAGAGGGTGGGAGAAACTGAGGCCAGGAAACAAAACAGAGGAGCAAAGGCAGAAGCAGAGTTATAGAGGCGAGAGAATCCAAGAGAAGAGAGTTGCAATCAAGACATACCAGTTAACCATTCTGAAGACTGCTAAGAGGTCAAAGAGACTGAAGGTGAAAGAAATGCCCATTGGCTCTGGCAATAAGGACATCACAGCTGACTTGTGAAAGCAGTTTCAGAGGAGAGGAGGTGAAGGAAGTGAAGGAATAGGAATGAAGGCGGAGGCTTGATAAACTGAAAGGTAGATAGCGTCAGAGCTGAGTGCAGTTAGTCAAGATATGTGGGATAGTTCCAGCTATGAGGAAGTAACTTGTCCTCCCTCCCTCCCGCTGCTAACAAATTCAAACTGGACAAACCACATGAGGCAATTGTTCCCAGGCACTGGCCAACAGGCGGCGCAAGAGTGCAATCCCAAAGAAGATCTTACACGGGCAGCCCCACGATCTCCAGCTTTGCTTGGGGACAGTGTCCTCACTGTGATGCGGAAAGCTGGAGT
>CAUYRT010015229.1:0-22155 GCA_963574885.1 Lepilemur ruficaudatus | reverse complement strand
AAAAAAAAATGGTGAACAAATTACCTTTTGTAACAACGTGGATGGAACTGGAGACCATCCTTTTAAGTACGAATTATCACAAGAATGAAAAAACAAAAACCATATTTACTCATTACTAAAACTTATAGATCAACACTCATGTGTATATACAGTAGTAAAATTCAACAGAAATCAAGCAAGTGGGAGGAAGGAAGAGGGGATTGGTAAAACGAGTACAAGGCACACTATATGGTAATGGACACATTTATAATTTTGACTCAAACTGCATCAAAGCGATTCATGTAACCAAAACGTTTGCACCCCCATATTAAAAAAAGGAACAATTACTATATACTTCATATATACTTCATGGACTTGTAAAAAGCACTTGAGAATTCACAAAGAGAAATTATTTTGTTCACAGAAAAATACTGGCAACAGATATATGAATAAATTTTATATAATTTTCTGTTGCTGACCTCATGACTATAGCTCATATATTTCTTAGGGAAATTGTGTCATATATTGTAAACATAAATCTTCTAATATTATTTATTTAGAAAAAAAGCCCAAATGCATTTTTTAAAAGGCTTTGAAGAATACTGGCCTAGATGAACACAAGAATATTTTTAAGTGTATTAAACAGTAATGCTGTTGATATTCTAATTGCAATTCCATCAAAACTAAAAGTTAAAATGTGAATAAATTAGAACTTAAGATATTTTTCCCTTTGGAAACACTGGTTTCTATTTCAAATATTATTTTACATTTGTTTTCCCCAGGCTCCAGGCACAAAGAAATATAATTTCCAAAATATCTCTTTCATAAATCTGTGGATTTATATGTGTCATTCTCTCTGTTACAAACTTTTCCCTCTTTCCCAAAAACAGCATGCAATTTCCCATTCGAGACAGAGTACATCTGTTCCATGAATTCTTCTTTTGCCAATCTCAGGCAATAGGTAATCCTCCTCTGTGTTACCTAGCACATTGACATACTTATAGTATAGCATCTGAATTTTAACATTATTTGCTGACTATTTGTAATTATTTGCATCCCCTACAAGACAGGAAGCTAGTCTAGTAGAAGCAACAGCTGTGGGTAATTTATATTTGTATCCCAACACCTAAATGAATGCCTATATTGCAAAAAGAACTCCAATAACCTTTAAGAAACCAATGTGTTGGTGGTCAAAGAATAGCCAAAGAGTGAGATATTGTGGAATTCAATACCTAACTGATGTTTACTAACATTTGTGACCATGGGTAGATAAATTTCACCAAGCTTTTTAGTTTCCTTCTTTATAAAATGGATGTAATAGTTCTTTTCATTCAATCATTATGAAAGTCAAAGATAATGCAGTAAAGATACCTGGAGGCTGGGAAATCCAAGACCAAGGCACTGGCAGGTTTGGTTGTCTGATGAGGGTCGCCCCCTACTTCCAAGACGGTGCCTGCTGCTGCACGCTCAGAGGGGAGGAACGTGTGGTGGAAGGTGCAAGCTAGCATCTTTTACAGGGCCTAATCCCATTCACGTGGGGAGGAGCCCTCATGACCTAATCACCTCTTAAAGGTGATTTTAATCGCCTTTTAATGCTATCACTTTGGCAACACCTGAATTTTGGAGAGGACATACCCAAGCCATAACAATAATGACACTCTATTCTAGACCATCATAAACCTTTCCTTACTTATTGTTTCATTTGACTGGGATTTCTAAAACCTTACGAGACATACTAATCATCATTTGCCAGCCTATCTCATGACAGAAGTAAAGCACCTAATAAAATTTTAGGGAATATAAAGCTCAGATCTTTTCCAAACCAATAAACCAGATCAAAATATTTTTTCAGGAATTATCCAAGCTACAGGTTGCTGGGTCCAATATAATTAAATAACAATAATAATTAAACTATCTGAGGGAAACTACCTTCACTGACTGAAGTAGAATTCATTTCAACAACCTTTTTGCAACTGTCTAGTATAGATAACTCATGCAAAAAGCGCAAGGGATACACGCCATCATAAGACAGACTCAGTTCCCTACACACTGTGATCACAGGGACTCAAGCAGATAATAATGCACCTGACAGAATCTAAGGAAAGGCCACTTGATATCCCAGTGATGGAGCCTCTGTGTTTATAGCTGTGAGCATTTTTCTTTTAACTTGTGTGTTTTTTAATGTTTCTCAGTCTCTACCATATTACACATTTTCCACAAGGACAATTAAGGATTTTTACATTTGATATATTAGTATACTAAGTACATTCCTTAAATTTCGCAATTTTGGTTTACTGTGTTTAATTATATAAAGAAATATTCTTAAAAAGAGAAAATCAATAAATGTGTGCTATACCTGCTATGAGCAGAACCTTGCGTTTTTCCTAAGCCTGATGCGAACAATCACTTTTTCTAAGGTGTCTATTACTGATTAAATAACAACCTTCTCTCAAGAAACAGTTTTCTTTTCCCCACTGCTTTGGAATGATGTGTAAAGAAACCCCTCTCCTTTTTTCTTTCTCCAGTGCACCCTGAAGTGGAAATGCTGTTTAATGTCTATTTCTCTTCTGTCACTTGAATTACCAAGCTGGTCTTCTTTGGGGTCCCCTTGGGTTTCACATACTCTTAGCATCTTGTTTCTATCCACAATTAGTGAATTCTGTAAATGTTTGCCTGCATTTTGCAGATGAGTTTTCTTAAGTTAAAGTTAGCATGTTAAAGTTTTCAGGAAAGAGACAGCTTATTGCATTTCATCTTTTTCATTTTGGTAGATAGAGAGTACATTTGAAATTAACCTAAAATATACCTGTAGTAACCCAACAAAATTTTAAGATTTAGCTAAATATCACATGGCTAGGAGCCCAATTTTTGCTTGTCCACTTATGATGCCTTAAGATATGCTAAGTGCAGAGTTTACATGTGTGTAATATATATTCTATCTCTACTTTTACCCTAAATTCAATTACGTTTTATTAAATAACTTATGAATGCAGATATAATGATAATTTTGTAAATATGAGTAAATGACTGAGGGTTGACCAACTCAAAAAGAAATCACAGACCTCTGGGAGCAAAGCCAGAGTCATTAAAAAACACATTTGGGTAAAATCACAGTATGAGACAGGAAATTTATAATATCCCACATAAATAGCACATAATTGTATATGTGATTTCACCATAATGTGCATAAATCCTTAAGTTAGTAATATTTGAATTTCTTTCACAAGTTAACCATGATTAGTTTGCATTTGAAATAGACTATGCAATAAGCTGTATGTCACCATATGAATACTTTCAAACTATTATCCTTCAAATTTAAAATATTTTTTTAAAAACTTGATAGTACCAGGTTGTATTTATTGTTTGAAAAGAAATAGAAACTTCTTTAGTCTAATGAGATACCTCAGAAAAATTAAATATAAAATATCATTATTGTGATTAACAACCATTTACATAAGACAGGAAGTTTCTGTAAAGGCACCCAAGTCACAGGATAAATAGAAGCATATAGAAGATATTATGTAGGAAAAACACGGAATGGAAAAGGGGGAATAGAAATTCTTATAGTAAAATACACTAGATACACATTGAAAGTACAATACATATTTGGCATAAATTTCTAAGATTCAATGTGCTGCTTGGACTAGGCTACTTTAAAGTTCATCCAAAGATAAACACCTATGATCTCCCTCCTTCAAAATCAATGACTTGCCATAAGATGGGGTAATATAATCCAAGACAGACAAGACGTTCAAGAAGGTCCACCTTAGGGCAGTGCTAGTCTACAGTAGGGTAGGATCGTCCATCCAGGAGTTTGTTAGAATGCAGAGACTCAGGCCCTACCCTATATTGATGAAATGAAGGGCATGAAAAAGACCCTTGAAAAATATCTGTTGAATAAATAAATGAATGTTTGCCTTAATGTAAATATCACTATTTTTTAATAAAAGCATAAAAATATAACAATTGTCCACTTATATAAACTTTTATCATTCCTTTTAATACAATTCCAATTTTGCCAAAAATAATGTTTTTACTCATACAGTATCTATTTTAAATCTTAAATTCAGAAATTTTCTTTTCAGTTTGCTCAAATGCTCAAATCAAAATGACATTTTTTCATCACTCTCTTATTTCAAAAAAAAATAATAGGTAAAAGTATGTATTACAATACCATGCAGATAAATTTTGCATTTTAATTGTTACTTGCTTTAAGACATAAGATAACATGTAAGAAGTTTGGAAAAATATGAAATACAAAAATACATTACTAGTCGCAGCATGGTGGCTCACGAATGTAATTCTAGCACTTTGGGAGATCCAGGCAGTAGGACTGCTTGAGGCCAGGAGTTTGGGACCAGCCTGAGCAAAAGCCAGATCCTGTGTCTACAAATAATAGAAAAAAATTAGCCTGGCATGCTGGCACCACACCTGCAGTCCCAGGTACTCAGCAGGCTGAGGCAGGAGGATCGCTTGAGCCCAGGAGCTTGAGGTTGCAGTGAGCTATGATAAAGACACTGCCCTCTAGCCCTGGCAACAGTAAGACACTTTCCCAAAAAAAACTTACTACTTCAGGCACATAGTATCCTCATTTTAAAAATAATATTAATTTATTGAAATTATAATAGCAGAGTCTTTTTTTCTTTTTAGAAGAAAACCAATTCGATAAGTGCACATCATACATACTAAATGAATACTTTTTTAGTTTTTTTTTTATTTTCCCTAATTTTCTATAATAAGATTATTTTCAGGATAAAATAATTTAATTTTTTTAATCATAAGAAGAATTATAATTGTGCTTTTTTCTTACAGAAAGTAATTATGGCTATGAAATACTGCCTGTGTTTTCTGTTTGTCCAGAACAGTGCTGCTCAAACTTTAATGTGCCTGCAAATCACACAGGATCTTCCTGAAATGTGGGTTCTCACTCAGAAGGTCTGGGAACCTGAGATTCTCCATCAACACACTCTCAGGGCTGCTGCTGCTGCTGCTCCATGCACTTGGTCCATGCAGTACACTAAGTAGCAAAGGGCCTAAGAGATTCTTGAGAGCAATTGTCTCATGGTTTCCATAGGTCAGGAGTCTACACGTGGCATGGCTGAACTCTCTGCTCAGGGTCTTGCCAGGATATATATCTTTACCTACCTACATATATACATAAAGTGAAAGTTTGGAGGTCACTCTCTAGTTGGAGGGTATTTTTGAGACACATACACATGTCCATATAACTACATTTATTTAATTTAACTGAATATACATACTATTTGAGTTTACTTTAGAGTTAGTCATCATTGCTGATATATTCTTTGATAACTAGACTGCCTTGTTTCCACTGCTAGAAGACTACATTACTTTATTCTTCCTTTTAGGATAAGGATATTATCTCAGTGATTTATGTTCTGGCTCTATGTAAGCTAAAATGACTTACACCTATTGTCTTGCCTACTGCAGGTAGGTGATTTTACGGCATGTTCAGAAACTGGCCTTCTGCTAAGAACAGCAGATAATACAGATAACTTCATTCTAAGTTCCTGTTACTAAATTACAAATAAAGAAACAAAAAAGCAAACCAAGAACAAACCAGAAAGGGCTCTCATTTTCATCAGAAGCCAGGGGAAAAAAATCAGAATATCCTGTGCCTCAGAACTATCTCGATTTACTCAAAATACGTATTTTGAAGAAATTAAAACCAAACTTTTCTAGGCTAAAGTCAATGAATCCTTTTAATTTTATCTTCTTTGTGATTTCTGCAAGATTTGACAGTCTCACCTATGCCCATCATGAAACATTCTCTTCCCTTAAATTTCCTGTCACTCAATTTCACGGTTTTCTCTTAACTCTGTATCTCCCTTCTTTGGCCCCTTGGCCGGCTGGACTTATTGGACTCTACTACAGCATATCATAAATGTTAGTGCTCATGAGACCTTCTTCTTACTCAGTTTATTCTTCATGGGCAATACTAGCTCCCTCTGAATTTTATCAGCATCTTCATGCTAATGAGTCTCTAGTTGGTATCTTTCTCTTGACCTTTAAGGTATTCAAACTATGAATCGACTCCACATGGCTGGCCCATGATCAACTAAATCATTATTTTTCACCCCTACAACTCCTAGTACACACACACACACACACACACACACAAACACGCACATACAATCTGCCTCCTCTCAAATAACCCATGTCTCAACAAATGGCATCAGTTCACAATACTTGCACAAGTAGAAAACTGGATATCACCTCTGCCTTTTTTCCCTAAACCCACATGCCAAATAACCCACAATCCCTATCAGTTCTATCTCCAGTCATCTCTGATATCAACTAACTTCACTCAGTCTGCATGACCAGTGACCATCCAGGCCTTCCATCCCCTCCCTACCTCTAAACTACTGCAGGAGTCTCCTAAATCCACAGACTAGCTCCAGTACTGCCTTCTGGCTCCTCATTCCCAGCTAGATCTTCCAAAACTAGTCCCCTTTTTGGCTCACTGATCTCCCACCCCGAGATTAACTGGGATGATTTACCATGGATCCCCACTACTGGCATTGCCTTAAGGAGTCAATGTCTCTGACAGTCTATGAAAAGATGCCCTTGGGGAGTAGAAATGTACATAGGTGAAGGTGTCCCTATGGTCACGGAGCAGGGCAGAGGATAAACAGTTGGAGATGACATCCGTTACTGTATTAGTCCTGCTATATTTCTCATCAATTCTCTTCCAAGCCACTTCCTGGGTTACTTTTATAATGAAATGATTTCATATGGGTTGACACCATTCAGTATTAATGTGTATTACTCTGTTATAAATCATATATTTTCTAAGTAAATATGACTCTTTACTACCTCAAGATGCTAAAAGAATCTCTGCTATAATTGATGATCTTAAGCTGGAAAACTTAAAGTTATGTGGCATGAAGATTCATTACTTAATTTTATTCCATTAAAATAAGTTGTTCAAGCCAACTTTTCTTTCTAAAATGGAAAGTTTTTCTTAAACACACTTAGACTATTTTTACACAGAATTTAAAGAGCATAAGATCTCCACAATGACTGCAGTTCCAAGGGCTGATTATCTCAATTACAACACTCATTTAACAATTATTTGAAGTCAAGATACCTGTTGAAACAACAGAGGAGTGTACCTTAAGAAGACTACAGCATTGTAGTCGGAATGAAACACACCCACGAAAGATCCCATCATAGCCCCAGGACTTAATGCAATTCTGAAACATTAACATTACTCTGAAGTGTGCTCCATATTTTGCCTGTGGTTTCTTTAAAAAGACTAAGGGAGCAGCACCATGCCTTCTGTTCTAAACTGGTAAACCGGGGTTGTATACGAGCTCTTTCCACATTCTCTTGCCAAGCAAAACCAAAGCACACTACTGAGAAGGAGCAACACAATTTCTTTATGAGAAAAAAAATATTTTAGGATAACCTTCAAAGTAACAAGTTTTCTTTAATTAATGTCACTACTGAAGGTGGCAGCATTTAACATCAGAGAGGCAAAATTTTACCAAATATATTTTAACTTATTTAACTACCCATGATTCATTTATCAAATAGACTAAGTAATTTCACTGGATGTAAATGATAAAAATATACAAAACACCTTTTTGGTTTGACTTTATGGGAGAAAGTTATTCAATTGTGAATGCATAAAAGAGTCAATTTATCTTGAAAGTAGCTGAACGGAAAGGAAAGCCTGGCTCACTCAGATACCTTTCTGAGTATGACATGAACAGATCATAGGACCTCTTATGAATCTCTAAACTGAGAGAGTTGATAAAGTAGTCATTAAAGTCTTTCATATTAAAACATGTATAATTCTACTGATTGTTAAGTTTCATAGCCAACTGTGCCCAAACAAAAGCACCTGCAGATTTATTTATTCAAGAGAATTGAGAAAAACACTAAATTTTCAGGGAGTTGATTTTGACATATAATCAGCTCCTTAGTCCTACTAGGAGGTATAGTAACAGGATGATAATCTACGAGGTGAAAAGAGACATACACGTTTTCAGAAAACAACAGTTGTGAGAAACAAGTCATTCTAACTCACCATTTCAGCTTCAGGAATGGATTTGATAGTACTGTGTTGTTCAGAAAGCTGTGGCAAGCGGAAGTTCTCTCTCCTACCTATTTTGCTATTTCTATATTCCTTTTCTTAAATAAAATTGTCTCTAAAGGCAAAAATAGCTCTTTATTCAATTTGTCTAAGTATTCTTAGACAAGAATCTCTTCTTGATTGCTCTAGAGGAAATTTACACAAAAGTTTGAAAAAGAAAAAAAGTTGATATGCTTTTTAGAAGACTTTTGAAGAACTCCCTTTTCAGAGCCATCATTTTGTTGATTTATAAGTGTCATTTTAATGCAGACAAATTAATATCAGAAATATAGTTGAGTAATGAAGAAGCCTAAACAAGATTTTCCCTTTAAATTTTCTCTTTTTTTCTACTTTACATGAATCACCAAATAATGCTGGATTCACTTTCTACATTTTGGTAGCTTAGAGAATTTAAAATTTCCTTTTTTCCACAAAGAGGTCATACAAATATCAGGCTTGAATAGTTGGTCCAGGCATTTTTACTATGACTTGGCCTGTTTATAGAAAATGGAAAGGGAAGAAAACAAGTCTACCAGGACGCGAAGGTGAAGGTATAATGCTATAAGGGTACTACTTTTCTCTGGCCAAGAAAGTCAAGAAACATACAAAAAAGAAATGAAAAAAGAAATCAAGAAAACAAAAACAGAAATGAACCATTCATAGTTAACATAAAAATACAAGTAATTTACTAAGAAAAGACTCTCCATGCAGATTGAAAATTGTATCTTTCAGAAAATATTAAATCTGTCAATCATCCTAAATAAAACTCTAATACTTCACTTGTGCCATAATAAAATTAGTAGCATTTTTTTTAAAATCTAACTCTCCAAATTAAATATTTTTAAAAGAATTCACTCAGAAGGACTCAATTTCACTGCATAAAATTAGTATCCTTTTACTGATCAATCTATTAATACCAATATTTATTAATTACCTATTATGTACTAGGTATTATGATAGCTACTATGGAAAATAAAAGAAAATATAAGAATTGGTAAGTGTAGTTCAATAAAAATACTCAGGAAAGTTATAACTCAGGGGATCACGAATGCCAGAAGATGATACAATGGGTGTACTACTCTGCTGAGAAGTGTAACAATGGATACAATGGAATGAACTAACAAATCAAAACAAAGAGCATAAAATGATTTAAAGAAAAACTAATTTAAAAGAGAGATGTTACAAAGCAGAGTTGGGGCTAGAAAGAAGAAGAAGAGAGCGTCATAGGGACTACACACGTTAGTCACTTTAGTTTGACAAGGAGGAGTTAATAAGCCACTTTAATTTGAAAGAATCCAAGTCTCGATTTAAAAAGATTAATACTATTAGGATGTAAGCAGCACATGGTCCATGTGGGAAAAACAGAGATACAAGAAGTCTACTTGAAACATTGCAGAGTCTGACGTTCAGGTCACATGATATAAAATAGGGTGATGGTAGGAATAAAAACTATGAGATAGAAATTCATTTCAAAGGAAATGTTTACCAGATCCAGAAACCAGTTAGATGTGGGGGTAGTTTTATTTTAGATATGATTAGTTTAAGGTGATGTATATCAACATGGACATTTCCATCAGGCAGCTGGAAAGAGGGCTCAGAGATGAGAAAAAATATATATGCATATATATATATATATATACACACACACATACAGAGACAAAGAGAGAGAGAAGGTGGGTGCATAGAGAGAAAGAGAGTACATGTATGAATCCAGCACTAAGGAAAACTATCATAAAATATCCTACTTTATACCATATATAAAATTAATCCCAAGATAATTAAAATTAAATATTTAAATTTGAAAAGCAAACCATAAATTTTTAAAAATAATTATAGAATAAAATAATCACAGAGTTAGAAAGGAGTCCTAACCAAGTCATTTTTTTAAAAAATCTGTAAAGTAAAAAATCAATAACATCATCAACATTAAAATAAAATTGTTTTCCAAAGCACTATAAGTCAAAAAACAAGTCCAAACCTGGAAAACTATATATTATTGTCAAACGAGGAATATTTAGTCTAGAGAAAGAAGGCCTACCCATTGATAAGAAACAGATAAACCAATAGATAACTGGGCAAAAGACATAAACATGCACCTGAAAAAATTAGAAACACAAATGACAAACATTTGAGAACATGCTCAACTTCAAAGGTAGTTAGAGAAATTCAAATTTTGACCACAATTTTATCTTCACCCAATGGGAAAAATAATCTGAAAATGTACACATACCAAGGGTTGGTGAGAATATGTAACAATAGAAACACATAATGCTAGTCAGGAATGCCAGTTGTTCAATCATGTCGGCAAACAACTGCAGTATCATCTTCTCAAGTTTAATACGTATATATGCCACATGACTTAGCAATATCACCACTTAGCAATATCATACACATATACAAGAATGCTCACCACGATACTGTTTTTAAAATAACAATTAGAAAACCCAGTAACAACCCAATTATCCACAGGCAAAAGATTGAATAATTAATTTTAGCTTATTCAAAAATAGAATGCTACACAACATTGGAAGAAATTAAGTACAACTATATAGACATCATGAATGCTGAATGGAAGGGGAAGAATCAAGATGCCAAAAAATACACAAAACATGATACCATTTGCAAAATATTTTTAAAATGTATAAAACTTAAAATATTTGTGTAGAGTAAGTTAAGCAAAAAGGAAGAAAATGATGAAAAAATTCAGAACGCTGCATCCCTTGGGGTAGAAGAAAGGCTTCAATGGAGAGGGACTCTCAGGGGATTCTGCTAAGATTATTTAAGCTGGCTTATGGACACATGCATGTGTGTTTTATTATTCTTTATATTTTCTACATAGTCATTTACTGTTAAAATATTCACCAAAAATAAATATTTATAAAAGAAAACTGACTAAATATCTAGAACTGCTTACTTTCAGAGGAATAAGAAAAGAAGAATGAACAGAAAAGGGAAAAGATGAAAAAGTGACCAGAGAAATTTATCAAAAAAAAAAAAAAAGGATAGTATAGGCTTGTAGATGTAAGGAAGGAAAGGAGGCTCCAGTAATGTCAAATATTACATGGAAGTCAACAAAATAAGGACTTGGAAAAAGTTAGAGATATCTCATTATCTTAAAACTGTATGCAAAAAAAAAAGGGGATAACACCCAAACTATAAGGGATAAAAGAACTATTTGAGAGGGATTAGAGACATTAAGTAAAAACTACCCTGTGGAGTCTGACTATGAAGAGTAGATGTACAGAAGGACGAGACAACATCTTCTGAGGATGAAACATTTACATGTTTGCAGAGAGACAGGTAGGCATCTTTGGGTACATGGTATACAGTGGGTTAGGCATAGAGAAATCAAACAAATGTGCAGAAGAGAGCAGATAACTGTGGAGGTGTTATGTCACTTTTAAATAAATAATATAATCTTGAGCATTAAAAAATTATAGGGTTGCTAGTCCCAATATTGAATGTCTCATCACTCAACAGTCAAGGGGTTATAAATTACAACCCTGTTACAGAACAGCTTCTAAGTTCAAAGAGTTAACATTTCTGATTATTTTTTCTCTTACAAAAAAGTCTAACCCAATTGAGTACTCAGTAGACGTTTTCTAAAAAAATGAGTCTTATTAAAGGGCATGGTAGGGGCACCACATCTCCTACTCCCCGATTCTCCTAGCCTCCTTGGTCTAAGGACAAGATCCTTCCCTAATAGGGGCATGGTCCTCCTTAGGTAGATGACAGTTAGGATGTAAATGAGGCCTCCCAGGCCAATGCTGAAGGCAGAGAAGGGTAGGAGAGTCCAGAGTCCAGGAGGAGTCAGAAGTCAATGTAGATCATCTCAACAGTACAGAAGTGTCAAAGACCAGATGCAGCAGTCCTGGTCTGCAAGCAAGGTTCGGACCCTATGCAAACCTTTATAGCCATGCTGGAATGTGGTAGCTGCAACACAAAATAGCTTGGAACTTCCTCTCACTGGAGTTACTGCCTCCAAAATCTGTTACATCAGAAGCCGTAATAACGTCTCATCGGCCTTCGTGTTTTATATTGCTGAAGCAGAAAACTTTAATGACACTCAAGAATTAAATAATTTTTGTGTGGTCAGATTGTAATAAAAAGTACAAATGTTACTCTAATTTGTATTTTCCAAATGATTCCCTCCAACTTAAGATTTTTCTAATTTTTTAAACTTCTCCTTCTTCTCAAGGTTAATAAATAACTATCATTTTCATAGAAAATTTCCCATTCTCAGACTGGTACCAGGTTCACTCCCTCCAAGCAACATGACCACAAATGAGGGTTTATCTTTCTAGTAATGGCAATAAGACTGAATAAAAAGTTCTAGTCTCTCTGCTCCTACGAACCAATGCCATTCAATTGTATGAAGGCTAATCAGAGATGCAATGGTACTGAACAATGAATGGCCTTTTTCTTGGCTTTCTTTTTTTTTTTTTAAGCTTCGTGAACTACTCTGTCTTCACCTAACAAGTACATGCTTTATTAATTTAGTTATAGATGAACAGGCTTTAACCTGAATAACAGACGAAGTAGATTGCACCTCCTTTCTTTCTAATTTCTCATCACTGGATAGGGTAGCTGATAGATACACGCGGTTTCAACTGGGTGTAGAGATGATTTGTTAGGAAGGTTTATGTGGCTGAGATGAGAGGACTGTTTCTGCAACATGAGCTTTCTCTGAACTAGAGCAGGATTCAAGACTGAAATTCAATTCAGGGCATAACCTCTTGACAAGGTTGTCCACTGAATTTAAGTAATTTAGCACAGTAATAGCTAAGAAGCAAAGGATAACCTTGCCTCCTGTATTCTTAGCTTGATGCTCTTCTGAAAAAAGAACTCTGACCAAGGAAGATCCAAAAACAAACTCATTTAAAACTGCTGTGCCTTACCACTCCAACCCATGACTAAATAACTCAACCAGCTCCAAAGAGGGAAGCAAATAGCAATGAAAAAAGCAGAAAGAACCTTTTGCTGCATGGCAAAGGCAGCCCACTGACAATTCTCAAAGGCAAGCAGCTCTTTGAAAGAAACTCTCAACGTGAACAAGGAGCTTCCTGCTGCCAATCAATGGGGCACTCCTGGGTGTAGAGTGAGTGAATGCCACTTATTAACTGTGTTGCATTAAAACTGGTGGGTCCATTTGTGAACAGCAGCCCACTTTATTTTCCAGGAGATCTCAGGGAGTAGCATGGCCTTCTATGGCACAAGGAAACTTACTTGGCATATGTGACACATAACTTGCCCCACTTGGAACTACTGGTACATAAAGCAAACAAAGGAGTAGAAGCCACCCAGGTATAGAAGATTAAGGACTTAACCGGCAGATGGGGGAGAAGAGTATCATCTGGACATCCTTCATTTTTTATCATAAGGGAAAGATACCCAGCGACCCCAGCAGAAAGAACAAACTTAAATGAAAAAAAAAAAAATTAGCAATTCTGTTGACAAAAGAAGAATCCTTAAATAAACTTTTTTAAAAAAATTATGAGTTTATCAGCCCAAACATGATTACCTTTCATAGCAAATAAGTCTCTACGTAACAGAAAGGGAACTAAGTAACAAAAATGTGCCTTTCTCCTCACACATCATCATCCAAAAATATTGCACATCATGACTTTGAGAGTCTAGTTTGAACAGATGGAGCTTGAATCACAGCGGTGCGTGGATGGCCAGCAAATGCTGCATTAAGGCCCACCTTTGATCTGCTGAGCTCAGTCATAAGAATGACTTTCAAAAACTTTCACTGTCATTACACTTCTCTGCTGATTCACCTCTTCTGAGGGGTCCATAAGAACTGAGGAATCAATATAAACAGACATATCTCCTGATTTGGCATTGGAAACTTCTCAATAACAAGGTCCAACCTATTCGACATAATCTATCCTTCCTCTTCATCTCAAAGCCCTCCACTCAGCCAGGCCAGTGGGTTGTCCCCTTCCCTTAAACAGTATGATCATTCTCATTTCCAACCTGAGGCTGCTATCTATGGCTCATCACTGAGAAGCTTACACTGCCTTTTACCCTGCCTTTACACACCATAATTTTTATACTCATAATATCAGCTGAATTTTTATCTGACCACAGAGCTTATGTGTTTCTCCCTTCTTAGAGCTCCTTAAACATTAATAATATCATTTTGTTCACTCTGTAAGGCTGGAAAGGGAATGATCCCTTTCCTCCCCATCACAAGGGTCATGGCCAACACCCCACGACAAAAAACAGGATAACAAAAGAAAAGCGTAAGATTTTATCATGGTTTTATGTGACCCTAGAGCCTTTGGAATGAAGTCCCAGAAATACATTGAAAACTATCCATCGTTATGTTTCGGTTCAATTAAGTATGGACAGCCAAATAGAAATATGATTGGACAAAAAAGGTATGATCTAAAGCTAGTAGACCGAGTAGGGAAACCCAGCAAGGCCTGTCTGTTTAGGTCCTTTGTGGCCTCTCTGTATAGCATTCCTTCCTCCTGGGTATGGGGCAGGACCCTTACTGGAATGGAGGTCTTATGATCTATAGTCTAAGAAGGTAGGTCAGAGAATTGAATTTCTTTACAGCCAGATCTTACACAGAAAGTTAGAATAGCAATTTGGGCTTAATGGCTGACTTTAGGGAAAAGGGGGTTCTGGTTTCTATGACCTGCCTAGGGCAAAAGGTTTCTATAGAAACCCACCATAGTTTCCATGACTCACCTTTGGGGAGAATGAAGGGTGAGAGATTGGAGGACAGAAGTAGGTCAGAGAGAAACCTTTGCTTCTGAGGCTGTTTCTGAGGACTTCATTTTAGGGATCACTTTCTAAGCCCCAGCAACTCCTTGGACATTAATTAAATAACACTACAAGGCTGTCAATATAGATGTTTTATCTTCTTCAGAAGACTTTTTCCCCTATTGTTTTATTATGACATTTGCAAACATATATAAAATTTGAGATAATTGCATAACCCAACTGTATTGACCCATCACCTTCCATCAAAAATTATCAACACATAGGCAATTGCCTTAGTGGACTTTATATTCCCTAAAGAAAAATATGAAATTGTTTTCATACTTTTTTGTTTATTTGAGCCCAGACTAGTGCTAAGCATGCAATAACAAACCCAATATTCAGTTGTAGAAATGAACTGAAATACAGTTCACCAAAGTTCTGAGCTCTCTCTCGAGTATTCAGCTTATTTCATCCAATCAATTCTTGGATAGACAACCCACAAAATCATTCAATGTTTTTAAAGAAATGTTAACAGTCTATGGCCATACCACCCTGAATGCACCCAATCTCATTTAATCTCAGAAGCTAAGCAGGGTTGGACCTGGTTAGTACTTGGATGGAGAAATGTTAACAAATAAAGAATAACTCTCCTGAGAAATGGATATGAAATAATTATAACCTTACTCTTGCACCATCACCATTTCATCTGCAAGCCAAATTTTCCTTTGACACCAAGACTAGAAGATCATTATCAGTGAACAAACAGCCTGGCACAGTAATGAGGGACAAGATTTCACAGTAGAGAAAAGACCTAGCTCAATTCTACCTAGCAATATGACCTTAAGCAAGTCACATATCCTCTCCATCATCCTTATTTCTAAAATAAAAACAGTTGTACTTTTCCCAGTGACCTGATAAGCTATTAAAAAAACGTATTGTTTTTAATTTGCCAAATTGCTTTCTAAAATACAAAGCACCATATATTACACTGCCGTTATAGCATACCCAGACCCTTTTCAAAGAGGATATACAATCCATTTAGGAACAAAAAAGCATAAAACTATCCAGAATTATAACAAGCTAAATACCTCATGAGCAATGTAGGCAATACAGATACATGACAGGAGAGATCATTGATGGTGGAGGTGTTTAGCAAAAACTTCATGGTAGAAGTGGGCATAAAGCAGGGTCTTAAAGGATAAATAGAACTTGGACAAGGGAAAGGAAGAAACAAAAGGATTTCAGGAAATAGGTAAATCATGTGTAAATTCACCACCCAAAGAAATGCCCAAATTGTCCAGAGAAGATTAGAGCAATTTGACTAAAGCAGGAGGTCTCTGTAAAAAAGAAATAATAATAATAATGGTAGAAAGTCTGGAGCAGTTGCCTGAGGCTAAATTATAAAGGACCTCAAATAAAGGCTAAAGCTTTGACTTTAAAGGAAACATTGGTAAAATCTGAGGAGCTCAGTATCTGCAAATAGCATTGAAGGCAAGGGAAAATAGGAAACTTACCATTATCAACATGGGGCACAATCAGAGCTATGAGTAGAGAGTAAGCAGTAAAAAGACTAAAGAAGAATCATATAAATTTGGAGATGAGACCAAGAATGAGTAAATAGGATCCCTTGATAAAAATCTTCTGAAAGCATCCAAACTCTTTGCTTGGATTGGAAGCTCCACATCACTGGAATCTGCCCATCTCATCTTGAACAAAATAAACTTTGACCACTATGCCTGTCTTTGTCTCCTTAACGTAAATCTCCTTCCAGATTTAGGAATTTGGTGGTTTTGTTTGTTTGTTTGTTTTTTGTCTTCAAGGCATTTCTCAGATCTCTGCATGCCTAGTTCCTTTCAGTCATTCAGATCTCCAGGTGAAGGTCACCTCAAACAGTCCTTCCTAGACCACCTGGTCTAAAGTGGTTTCCAAGACTCCAGCTCTCACAACTTTATGTTTTAATATCTGTTTAGCACTTACTACATTCTAATCCTTTAAACATTTATTTATGTATTTATCTGGCGTTCCCTGCCCCCAACCCCACCCCTAGAATAGAATTCCTGGAAAAACAGGAACCTTGAAACTTATTCATCACTATTTATCCCCAGCACCCAGAAGGATGCCCGATATGGATTAGGTTGCTCAATAAATACTCACCGAATGGATAAATTAATGAGTCAGTCACAGCAATCCTTCAGAAAGAAAGTCAGTATTGCTGTCGTCCTCAGATCTACTCTGGCTCTCTTGTCTTCTTAAGGCTTGGATATTTCACTTCCCTTAAATGCTGAGTGACTTCCAAATCTTCTCAATTCTGTCTCTTTTTTACTTTGCTAGCTCTAGTTAGTATCTGTTATTTGTAAGAGCTTTAAATAGACCACTTTAAAAACAGCTTTAACTATCTTCTTCAAACTCAATAAAACACAGTACACTAGCTATCATCCCACATTATGAGGACTGAAACTCAAAAGTTCCCACCAACACAGTTACTCAGTGAGCAAGGAGGCCTCGACAGAATGGACCTGAACACAGGATAATAGATATTGAAGACAGGTCAAATGACAAATAATCCAAATCATTATCCAATATACAAAATGCCTTCTACTTTAGTCTCTATCACCATAATAAAAAAGAGAGACATTCTACCTCTAGTTCTTATACAGCATGTCACAATGCTGAATATAACATAAATACTCAATAAATAATTACTTGGTTATGTGTTCATTGTTCTGCTTACAATGGGACCCACTCACCCCCAAAAATTAGAAAGAGAAGGAAAAAGGAAAGAAAAGGAAAACAAAAAACAGCAAGTAAAAACAAAACACAGCAATCCATACTGGTATTTACAGGGTTAAACTGACTTCATCCCTTTGTAAGCCTTATAGTACTTAAGATCACAAGCAAACCAAAAGTGTCTTTTAATAAATATTCACCCAAAGAACTACTGCATTTATTTCCAAGTATTATAATTGTGCTGTTGTTGCAAAATACCAAGATCTAAAGATATTTAGGCTTTAATCAAACTTTGTTCTCTAGGTAACTAGAAGTTTTTCATTCTTTATTACTTTACTGAATTATTATTTGGTATAAATTTATGATGATAGACCTTATTTTTAAACATAAAATGAGAATTGATTTACTGCTTCCAGAAAGCAGAGAACAATGATTTTTTAAAAGATCATTCAAAGAATATTAAAAATCTAATTTTCATCAAGGCATTCCAGTGGTGTGTGCAATGGTTATTTATAACTAAATGCAGAAATAATATGTAGCAGCTAGTTTTATAATGACAGTTTTAAGAATATCTTTTGAAGATCAAGATAGCTAAAATTAACCAAAAATTATCCACTAGATTATATGAGTGTAATTTACAGTGTCCAAAGTTTGTTTTCCTTTATATTCTAATTTGTGTTACTAACAAGAGAATAATTAGGCTCTATATAACATTATCTAAAGAATAAAATTGATACAGACTAAAAATATGCCTGACAATTTCCTTGTTTCTTTTCTACCACACTCTCTCAATTGAAAAACTTATACTAAAATAGATAATTGTATCCTTTTACATTTGCATTATGTTCTAGGAATTGAAACTAAAATCACCACAGCATAAAAGTTAAATTTTAGATAAAAACATGTCACTCATTTTTGTTTTTCCCTTGGAGAGCCAACATTTTCTTCACATGCTACATGCAGGCTTAAATGAAGAAAACTCAGTTTTGCAATGAAAATGGACAAAGGGATCACAGAAATTCAAGATGTACAGAAACTGAAAAGCCCTAAAAAAAAAAAACCAGACCAATTCTAATTGACTACCAAAGTCAATTAGACAGAATAACCAAAGAAGGAATTAGTTTTAAATTGCTATCTAGATTTTTCATATATGTCATGAAATGGTAGGGCATTGTCAAAAACACCATTAAACTGATTAGAAGGAAGTGGTTCTCCCGTTTTTTGTATTTGGCTACATTTTTTTATCTTAGTATATGAAGATCTGTCTGATAAATATATGCTAAATAATTAATAAAGAGAGATGCAAAACAAGGAATCAGAAGTGTGTTAATTCAGATGCAGCAAGCTGAAGTGAATACAAGTTGAGTGAACAAGCAAAGAACCAACATCCTTTCCACTACTGTTTGTAGCAACTGTCTTCCCCACTCTCCTTGAATAAAACAAACTCCTAAGGCAAAAAAAGTCATAAATTGGACAAATAATGCCTTTTTCTCCTTACTGCTCATTATTTTTCAATCAGTTATTAAGAGGGAGTTGAATTAACTTCATGGAACTATTTCTCAAGATAGTGAAGAGGCACTGTGGCATAAAAACATACTCTCCCCCCACCACCCGACATAAAACCAGGTATGATTGACCAGAATAACAAGAGACTGGTCACATACTTACAGGAATTACTGTGTTACCCAGCGGGCTCTTTTGTTCATTGGTTTACATTTATTTACACAACCATAAGTTTCATCAATGAATCAATATAAACAGTTCAAAGTCAAAGAAGAGCAGGCATTTTGTAATAAAAGCACATCACCATCAGGAACCAGGGAGAAATCACCCTCGCTGGGTTACAAGGTTTAAGAAAACAATAACTATAATAACATGGGAGTCTTTCCAAACTCATTTGGGATACTTTAATTGTAACAAACAGAATCATGAGGATTAAAAAGCAGCAGCAAAGGCTGCTTTCGTAATAGCCTATCAAACAGAAGGTATTTCACCAGTGTAAAAATGAGCCACAGTGACCAGGTTAGGCAATTCCTGTTGTCATAACTAAAATAAGCCTATCTAGCCATGGCTAACTTCAGAAGTCAGTGATAGGGGTAAAGTCCAAAGATTAAATAAGCGCAATCTAATCCATGCATGACGGTAAAAAACATTTGCTTAGCACTTGATCAAATATTAAAACAAATTAAAGATGACATACAGGAAAGTATCCAGCCTGTTGTCCTACACATGGTAGACACTCAACAGATCATCTCTCCGTCCTTTCTTTCTCCCCCTTCACACGTCGATCCACTGTCTCACGGCCCTGTTTACGTATTCAAGTACATAGTTTGTCTTCTCTCTCCAACTAGACTGAAAAATATGAATTGCTTCATGCCTAAGTAGATGTGCATACTTTTAATTCCGCCGTATGTCTCACTTGTGCTATCCACAGTGTGTTGACAGGTAGGATTCTTGAAACCCCAAGAACAATGTGACATGGTATATTAGTATGCTTTCGGCAGCATAGCAGAATAGTCATCTAAAAATTCTTTAAACAATTGCTATTATTATAATTAGCACTACTCTGCCTGAGAACAGCACCCAGACTCCTTCCAGACTCTCTTTTGTTACCCTGTCTGTCGAGTTTCTCCTTCCTCAGTTACGAGATGGCCTCAGTGGCGCCAAGCATCATGTTCTCCTGCAACAACACGTCTCTCGCTTTATTATCAGTGAGGAGCATCTTTCCCAAGAGGCTCCTGGCAGAATTTCATCATAATTAATATGCCCTAACTGTGTCATATGGCCTTACCTGCAAAGGAAGTTTCGAAAGCAAGTGAGACGGGAGGGAGCCCTCTCAATATGGAAGAAAGTGAGGAGAATGACTACCTGAATAGACAACTAACAACATCTGCAATGCTGCTATGCACGATAATGAGCCAGAGCCACTTACAAAGCTTATAAATGAAGACCTTACCTCTGTAAGATAGAGCAAGAAAGAAAAATCTTGCTGCCCAGCTTTCTAAAGCGGGCCTCTATATGGATGAATGAGGACCAGTGATAATTAGAAGAGTTCCAAGTGCTATGACAGAGCAATGGCATCCCCTCTTCCTCCTTCTCTGCATGGATGTTTCATGAGCATGCTTCTCATGCATGAGCCACTATGTCTGAAGATCAATCTTTTAGAGGCTCTTTATTCAAGTAATAAAGAGCCTTCACTTGGTTTAAGCCTCAATCATCTTAGAACCAAAGCCAGCAGAATTTCTGGAGTGTAACAATCTTTCTATTGCCAACATATCAATACATGTTAATATAACCCTTTATACAGGAGGCAAAACCAGAAAATCTCATGCCTGTCCAGTTCTTACATTTTTTTTGAAAACTGATGAAAACATTAAGAAGAAAATGAATTACAAAAGTTTAGTGTTTGTTTCTTGGTGAATTAGGGGGGAAAAATTGACTTTATGCTATATTATCACTTTCCAATTTCTGGCCAAACCCCTGTAGTTTTCATCGAGCATCATTTTTGTGATTAATGATGTGCACCCAGTTAATGGAAAACAGCAGATTAGGTTTCCACTAATAGTTTTGCAAGTTACATATGTCTGCCTGCCTCATTTAGTAACAACCTCACTGTTCAGTAAGAAAGTAATGGATTTAATCCCAAAGCAGAACTTAGTTTTACAGGTACAAGACAGGTCAGATTTCCAGAGTGGAGAAAATTACACTTTTCGAGGTATGCTGATCTTCAGTTGAAATTTAACACTAAGATGATACCTCATACAGATTTTGAGGTTTTCTTTTTCTGTTTATTTCTATTTAACAATCAACTTAAGAATGTATAGTACTTACTTGAGGCCTACAAAAATAGGTAAATAAAACAAACATAAATATGATAATTTCTATAATGAGTACATGAAGCTGAAAAGACATTATTCTGAAGACAAACGTGAGAAACAGTTCCTTATATATTAATGTATCACTGTAAAGATCATGTCAAAAAACAAAATTTATATTTCCTTATTCTGTTTGTGTCCAAAAAGTATTGGCTCTAAATAATTGTGATTTAAGAAAAAATATGTGGTACAGTGGAAAACATACTAATCTAGGAATAGAGGAATCAAGAGGCCAGAATTCTAGTCCCATTTTTGCTTCAAATTACTTTGAGCACAAATCTAACTATCTTTTGTTTTTGCTTGCCCCACTACATTTTATATTTACCTCTCAAGTCATTTAACAATAAACAACACCACTGACCTTTGTAAGCTATTCTTTTTTAATAGGTATTTTTCACATATATTACTTAATATAATGTATCACAGTCTTCAATATAGTGAAGTTTAGCCTGTAGAGAGTTTCTAAAGCAAGCAGTACTTAAGCATTGCATTTTTGCATATCTTTCCCTCAACCCTAAGAATAATAAATGTGTGCCTTTTCAGCTAATTCTTAAGACAAGTCCTAGAACTTAATTGATAATGCAAAGAATAATTCACAACCTAGCATAACCTTCTTCTAAGATGTAGTAAAGGGCACTGATAGTCAAGGGCATTCTTCTGCTAAAAAGTGGCTAGGTGATTTATATATTATCCTGGATTGAGCTTGAGCCCATTATTCGAAGTGAGGTGACACAAGACCCAAAGAATGGGCCCCAC
>CAUYRT010015228.1:0-32026 GCA_963574885.1 Lepilemur ruficaudatus | reverse complement strand
AGGGAGGGGCTCCAGGCGGGGTCCCCCAGCCTGCCAGTGCTCCTGTCCAGACTTTGCCCAGATAGTCACAGGAGTAGTCACCTCCCCTTCCTCACCCCATTCAGCTGAAACTAATATTTTTAATTAAATTTTATTGATGAAAAAAAAAAATGAATGAATTTTACCTTTGGTAAAATTCATTATATCCTCATAAGTTTGTTCATTTTAATACACACTCTCCGAACATCTGATCATCTATCTTCTAACATAAAAACTCAATGATTATGATTTTTACAAAAAAAATTACTCTTCTCTGAGCTACCTACTGATTGACACAGTCGATATAACATCAAATTATTCTTCAGAAATATCTAAACCTCATTGACGCTTAAAATAACATTTGTGTGTTCGTCTATGACTTTGTTGTGTTTAATTACCAAATTTCTCTTGATGTAGTCAACACATAAAAAATAACCTAATGCCAAATAAAGAGAACATTTATCCTTGACACAGAATATAGTTTGTCCAATTTTTATCTGACAAGCAAATCAAAAAAAGAATGAGGCTAAGAAATCCTTCTTTGATATCACTTCCTCACCTCCCAGCTCCATTTTTTAGGATGAAAGGCTGTGTCATTAAGACTAAGGCAAACCAAAACATTTACTTTTTTACCGATTGTGAGCAATCATGTCAGTATCAGGACTGGCATTTCTACACTCTACTATTTTGGAGGCATACGTAAGCATCTATCATGTATCCCTGCCTTCCTCAAAAATAAATTGAATCCAAAAGGGATTATGTACAATAAGAATCATTAAAATAAGGGCAATATAAATAGATCTTAAAGAACAAATATCTCAGAGACCTCAAGCTCTGCCATAGCTTTGTAGAGACATACTGAAATAAAATTAACTTTCAGAGCTATGATTAAAATTATTAAAAATTTCAAGGATTAGAGATTATATGTTTGGGTACCAAAAATTCTCTTTGAATAGTAATTCACAAAAGCATGGAATCACTTTAAAAATAGAAAGCAAAGATGCCTGTTTTCTTGGCTTTAAACATTAGGATTACTCAATATTAGTAAGACCAGTAATTACTACCAGAACATAAAGCATTTACAGCTGAGAGTTATGTGCATTTTAAATGGGAATTTGAACTTTTCATATGCTAATTTGTATAAGCCACCTGTAAACATATTTGATGTAAAATATATCACAGTGATAAGCGTTTTCTCTGTTGCTGTTATTAAAAAAGGCATACTTGATTGATTTATATGATGAGTCTGCAATATATTTAATAGTAAAAATGATCTAAAACACTACCCAGTTTAAAATAATAAAAGAAAAGATGAAGAAACATACTTTATCACAGTGATAGTTTATCTGTCGTTGTCTCAGTCTGTTTTGTGCTGCTAGGACAGAACAAGGAACTGAGGAATTTATAATGAGCAGAAATGTATTGGCTCATGGTTCTGGAGGCTGGAAGTCCAAGACAGAGCTGGGTTTTGCAAAGGCCTTCCTGCTCTGTCATCCACAACTGAAGAGACGGTGAGAAAGAGCTAAAAGGGGGGCCAAACATGTCCTTTTGTAAGGAAACCACTCCCAAGATAAGGAACTCATTCCCGTGATAATAGCACTAATGTATTCATGAGGGCAGAGCCTTCCTGGCCTAATTTTCTCTTAAAGATCTGATCTCTTAAAATTGCTACAATGGCAATTAAATTTCAACGTAAATTTGGGAGGAAACACGCATTCAAACAATGGCATTCTGCCCCTGGTCCCCCAAAACTCATGTCCTTCTCACATACAAAATACATTTATTTCATCCCTATAGCCCCTAAAGTCTTAAATTGTTCCAGCATCAACTCAAAAGTCCAAGTCTCTTCTAAATCAGATATGGGTGAGACTCAAGGCATGATTCATCCTGAGGCAAATTCCCCAACAGCTGTGAGCCTGTGAAATCAAAACAAGTTACATGTTTCCAAAATACAATGGTGGGACAGGTATAGGATAGACAATCCCATTCCAAAATGGAAAAGTAGGCAAGAAAAAGGGGTAACTGCTCCCAAGTAAGTCCAAAACCTGACAGGATGAACAATATAAAATGTTAAGCCTTCAGAATCATCTTCTTTGGCTCCAGGTTCAGCCTCCTGGGCACACTGGGGCAGGGGTTGGGCTCCCAAGGACCTGGGCAGTCTGCCACTGTGGCCCAGCCCGCCAAAGCTCTTGCAGTCGGAGTTCAGTGCCTGCAGCTCTCCTAGGCTGACATTGCACACTGGTAGCTCTACAGTTCCAGGGTCTTGGTGGCAGCCCTGCTGCTATGGCTCTGCTAGGCTCTGCCCTGGACGCTCTCTGCAGTGGCTCCACCTCTGCAACAAGTCTCTGCCTGGGCCTACATGTTGTCTGAGACATCTTTTGAAATGTATGCGGTGGTCACTATGGCCCCATGGCCTATGCACGCTGTGCATCTACAGAAGTAGCACCAAACTATGAAGTCGCTAAGTATATAAAATATGTGTTTTAGATGTTATGCTTACCATTTAGTCTATTGCCTTATTGTGAGGGATTTTATATACACACATTCAAAACAAATCTGAGAATGCTACTTCAAAGATGCATTATGAGCCACTTTACTGGAGTAAATTGAACTGTTTAACAGGTTGTGAACTTTTTAACCAAGTGTTTAAAATATGCTTTTCAAAGATGTTCCTTACCATTGTGTTCATAGCTTAATGTGAGAAGTTTACATATACACACCTAAAAGACGAATCTCAGCATGTTCGTTCAAATTGCATTGACTCTTTATTAGAGTGAATTGAACTGCTTGCCATTCTGTAAACTTTGTAAACAAGTGTATATAACACTCTTTTTAAAGATGTTCTTTACCATTGACTTTAATACCAGATTTAATAAGTTTATATATACACATCGAAAACATAAATCTCAGCATGTTACTTGAAAGATGTATTGAGAGCTGTTTTATTACAGTGAATTGAACTGTTTACAAATCTCTGAACTCTATAAACAATGGTATAAAATATGCTTTGTAAAGATGTTACTTACCATTGAGTTTAAAGACATTGTGTGGGGATTACAAATACATCAAAGCATAAATCTGCCACCAAGGTCCACCACTGCATGCTCTGAAGCAGCGGCACAAGCTGCACCTGAGCCTGCTTGAACCGCAGCTGGGGTGGCTGAGGGTGCTGCACTGAATCTGGGGAGTAGAGACTTCAAACAGTGCAGGGCAGCAAATGCTGATTTCCCTCGGGTACTCTGGACTGCTCTCTAGAGCTTGCCTCAAAGATCTCTGACTCTGAGGTCATTCTCCCATTGTCTTAATAAATATTACCTGGCTTCCTTCTATCCATGCTAGTTTTTTAATCAAAGCATCTCATCATGGCTGCACACACTTGCAATGTTCTTTGTGTGACCTGGCTGTGAATTTTCCAAATTTTTATATTGTTTCCCTTTCAATTATAAATTTCATCTTTAAATTATTTCCCATCTCTCACATCTTACTGTATGCAGTTAAAAGAAGCCACGCAGTTCTTTCAACATTTGGCTTACAAATTTCTTCCACCAGATACCCCAGTTCATTCTCCTAAATTCTGCCTTCCACAAAACCCTTGGGTATGAACACAATTCAGCCAAGTTCTTTGTCACTTTACAATAAGTATGGCCTTTATTTTAGTTTCCATTACCTTGTTCTTCATTTCTGTCTGAGACCTCACCAGAATTGCCTTTTCTGTCCATATTTTTACCAAGATTCTGATCATAACCACATAAGAAATCACTAAGAAGTTTCAGACTTTCCCCACAGCTCTCCTCTTCTTCTGAGCCCTCCCCGAAATCACCCTTAATGCTCCACTTGTGGAAATCAGGCTTTTTCCAGCCTGTTCCTCCAAATTGTTCCAGCCTCTACCCTCATCCAGATCCAAAGCTACTTACCAATTTTCAGGTATTTTTATAGCAACACCCACTCTCTGAGATTCATACATACTGAGATCCATCTTTTAGGTGTGTATATGCAAACTTCTCACATTAAACTATGAACACAATGGTAAGGAACATCTTTGAAAAGCATATTTTAAACATTTGGTACCAGTTCTCTGTCTTAGTTTGTTTTCTGCTGCTATAACAGAATGCCACAGACTAAATAATTGATAATAAAGAGAAATTCATTGGCTCACAGTGCTGGAGGCTGGGAAATCCAAGGTTGAGGGCCCAGCGTGTTTCAGTCACCTTCCTGCTGCATCTTCCCATGGCAGAAGGGCAAAGAGAGAGCAAGAGGGGACTGAATTTGTCTTTTACAAAAAACTCACTTCCACAAGGAGCTCACTCCTACAATCATCGCCTTAATCTTTTCATGAGGGCAGAGCCTTCATGGACTAGTCACCTCTTCAAGGCCCCACCTCTGAATACTGCTACAATGAGTTTTGAACCATAGCAATCACATAAAAGAAAATTAATAAGAGAGAGAAGTAGAGAAATGAGAAGTTTTAAAAAATATTTTTGATTGGTTGATCATATTTTAATGCTATAACTTAACACTTTGGCCTTCTAGGAGAAAGAAATCTAGTTCTCTCTAAGCATGTTTATTATAGAAATAATAAAAAGTTTTTTGAAATTAAGAAACAACATTAAAGATGAAAACAAAGTTGGGAGTCAAAGACTTTTCATATATAGAAATCCTACTAGCAGTTAAAAATTAAAGCACACTCTACATATCTGATCTTAAGAAATATCCTATAGGTTGTCCTAAATGGGGAAAAAATCTTCAAATATCTAATTAGTATTTGTGTTTCAGATGTACATAATTGAGAGAAATCTCTGAATAAAACATCAAATTGCAATTCAGTAGCCATGTAACTACACAATAGGACTTTTGGGTATTCAGGAAGTTATATTTCACACTGAAATTCTGATAGATGAATCTCAGGTTTATATGCATTGTCAAATGCTAAAAAGTACACTAATGTAGAAGTCAGGTCTCAGTTGTAATAATAATGCCACATATATTTCAATTGGGGCAACTTATTTAATTAATATTGGATTTGATTTTATCTATAAAATGAGAGGTTAGATCCCAGGTTCTAGAAGTTATTGGATCAATTAAAATTTTGAATTTGTTTCATAAATTAATAATAATCACAACTATAAATTACCTTCTATAAAATGCCTATTTTGCATCAAGTAATAAAATAGTCTCTTTGCATGCAATATCTTAATCCTCACAGCAATAACGTCTGCATTTCATGGATTTGGAAACAACGATTCATGGAGGGTAACTTTCCCAATGTCAGACAATTAATAAATGCAGACCTAGAATTCCAGCTGAGCTCTGTCTTCCTGTCTTCATGCCAATTTGATTGTACATTCTGATTTTTATCCAACTGATGACAGAATACTCAACCATTCAAGCTGCATGACGAAGCTTAAAATAATTGTTCAACTATCTACATAATGGCATTTACAAAGCTTTCTATGTGAAATGTAACCATCAGTAATTCAATAAAAACATTTCTATTACTTACAGCTGTTCCAAGGATATGAATCCTTTAAATGTTTGCTTATCTAGTGCATGTATTTCATTTTTGTACAGGTACCTGGAAAACATACAAAATCCCATTGAATTATAAATTGGCATAAATACCACATATCTCAGATCAGGACGTTTTAAACTGAAATCTGTGGATTTAAGGAGCTTTTGGGAATGTTCATAGATTCCCTAAAAATGTACGGAAACTGTTATTTCATTTAAATGTGTTTGACTGTCTGGTAAGAAAGTTCCGAGTCTCTCCTCAAATTCTCAAATGGATATTTGGTTCAAAATATTAAGAAACTTGGGGTGATTATGGAGAAATTCTGACTAATGAAGTCATATGCACTGAGTAACAGCTTCTTTAAGAAAATTTTGACTATAAACAATTTTTTAAGATCCACTTTATGTTACTGAACATATTCACCTGGGAAATATATTTGAGAAGCCGGCAAATATCACCACAGGATTCATCTTAAGGAAATAAGATGAGACCCAAAAACATATTTTCATCCTTCTGTGGCTGGTATCAAAAATTTATAGGAAAGGCTACGGTAAATGGATTTACAAATACGGTGATGCAACTAATCTTACCAAAATATTTGATAGAAATAATTTATATGACATATGAGCACTTTCTATGTCATGTTTCTTCAACCAAAATGGCAAAGTTATTTCATCTCTATAATCTTTATCAATGTGGTAAAATGAAACCCTGAGCTTCTTGGGGTTTGAGGCAATAAGAACTCCTGAAACTTTTCAAGTTCCCTCGGAATGTGCCTTTTCATATGGTGAGTGCATCAGAATCCAGAATTGCCTGGAGATTTGTTACAAAAACAGCCATTGCAAAACTCACCCTCAAAGCTATTCAACCCAACTCTCTTATGGTTGGGCCCAGTAAACTCTATACTTCCCAGGCGATTCTAACACAGCCCATCTGTGGTCCTGACTGACCAAGAAACCACAGAAATCACAATTCTGCCTGAAAATGAAGAGGACACTATTTTTCTAAAACCTGTTTAGTGAAGCTGTGGAAGCTCCAAATGACTTTCTCTTTCCCCAAATTAGAACTCCAATAAATTTCTGAGATAGTAGTATACTAATGGTATATTAACCCCAAATCCTGTAAACCTTGTTGTAATCACTTATCAGTTCCAAAAGCTTTTTTGGTTGATTCTTTGGGATTTTCTGGATAAGTAATCATGTCATCTGCAAACAAAGACAGTTTTGTTTCTTCCTTCCCAATCTATTGTTTCCTTATTTCATTAGTTAAGACTTCAGCCGCGTTGGTGAATAGACTGGGGAGAAGGGACATCCAGGCCTTGTGCCCAATCCTGGTGGGAAACCAATTACAGGCTGAGCATCCCTAATCCAAAAATATAAAATCTGAAATACTACAAAATCTGAAATTTTTTGACCACTGACATGATGCCACAAATGTAAAATTCTACACCTGGTTTCATGTGAAGGGTTGCAGTCAAAACGCAGTCGCGCAACAGTTTACTCAGCATCCTCAAGGGAAAAAAAGGTCCCCTTATCCTCCTTCAGCTGCAATTCACCTTTTCCTTGAAAAATGTAGGTGGAGACTGAAAGCCCGCTGTGTTCGTTGTTGCCATGGCTCTGTAGCCGATGCAGGTGTTCAGTGATGCCTCAGGGCTGCTTATGTGTATTGTGCACATTATTTTTTTGGCGTATTAATGCTATGTTATATTGTTTTCCTTCTAAGTACTTACATGTGAATAAGTGTAAGGAAATGATTGCTTATCAGAAGCATATAAATTCAAAGTCAGGAATGATAGTGATGCCAAAGAACCACAGATTGTCCACATGGGTGACTGAAATAGTGACACCTTTGCTTTCTGATGGTTCAATGTACACAAACTATGTTTTGTGCACAAAATTATTAAAAATATTGCATAAAATTACCTTTAGCCTATGTGTATCAGGCATACATGAAACTTAAATGAATTTCAAGTCTAGACTTGGATTCCATCCTCAAGATATCTCATTATGTATATGCAAATATTCCAAAATAAAAAAAAAAATCAAAAATTCAAAACACTTCCAGTCCTAAACATTTTGGATAAGGGACACTCAGCCTGTAGTTTCTCGCCATTAAGCATAATGCTGGCCATAGGGTTTTCTTTTGTAGGGTGTTCTTTTAACAAGTTGAGAAAGTTCCCTCTCTTCCTAGTTTGCTCGCTTTTTTTTTAAATCGTAAATGAGTGTTAGATTTTACCAAATACTTTTTATGCATCTACTGATATAATCACATGACTTTTCTTCTTTAGCCTATTGATGTGATTGTTACATTAATTGATTTTCTTTCAAATGTCAAACCACCCTTACATACCTGGGATAAATGCCACTTGGTTGGGGTGTATGATTCTTTTCATACTTAGTTGGATTTGATTAGCTATTATTTTTTCAAAGATTCTTACATTCATATTCATGAGAGATATTAGTCCATAGTTGTCATTTTTGTAATATCTTTGTCTGGCTTTGGTATTAGGGTAATGTTGGCCTCAGAGAATAAATTAGGAAGTATTTCCTCTGCTACTATTTTTCTGGAAATTAGAAACTATAGAGAATTAATATCTTTTAAAAAAAAATGTTTAGTAGAATCCACCAGTGAAATCATGTGAGTCTGGTGCTTTTTGTTAGGAAGGTTATCAATTATTGATTCAATTTGTTTAATAGACATAAGTCTATTCAGATTATCTATTTCTTCTTTTATGAGTTTGGTAGATTGTATCTTTCAAGAAATTGGTCCATTTCATCTAAGCTATCAAATTTGTGGGCTTAGAGCTGTTAATAATATTCTTTTATTGTCCTTTTAATGTGTATAATTCACTAGGGATGGCCACATTTTATTTGTAGTATTAGTAATTTGCATTTTCTCTCATTTCTGTCTTTTTTTCTCTACTTTACCAGCCTGGTTGGAAGTATATCAACTTTATTAATCTTTCAAAGAACCAGTTTTTCTTTTGTCAAATTTCTATATTGTTTCCTGTTTTCACTTTCACTGATTTCTGCTATTTTTTATTATTCCTTTCTCCCGCTTGTTTAGGTTTATACTGCTTTTTTTTCTCGTGTCCTAAGATCAGAAGCCTACATTAGTGATTTTATATCTTTCTTCTTTTCTAGTACATGCATCCAACACTATAAATATCCCTGTAAGCATTGCTTTCAAAGCACCCCACAAATTTTAGGCTGCATTTTTACTTTTATCAGGTCCAAATATTTTTTAATTTCTCTTGAGACTTCTTTGAACCGTGTATTATTTGTAAGTATGTTGTTTAATCTACAAATGCTTGGGATTTTCTAGCTATCTTTCAGTTATTAACTTCTAGTGTGATTCCATTGTGGTTTAAGAACCTACTTTGTATCCTTTCTGCTCTTTCAAATTCGTTGACATGTGTTTTATGGCCTATAATACGGTCTACCTTGGTGAATGTTTTATGTGAGCTTGAGACGAATGTGTATTCTGCTGTTGATGGGTGGAGAATTCTATAAATGTCAATTAAATCCAGTTATTGATGGTGCTGTTCGGTTCAACTATATCCTTACTGGTTTTCTATTTGCAGGATCTGTCAATTACTGACAGAGGCCTGCTGAAGTCTTAAACATTAATGGTAAACTCAAGCATTTCTTCTGCAGTTCTATCAGCGTTTGTCTCACGTATTTTGATGCTCTACTGTTAGGTGCATACAAATGAAGGATTGTTACGTTTTCTTGGAGAATGGACCCCTTTATCATGATGTAATGCTCGTTTTTTAACCCTGATAACTTTTTGTGTTCTGAAGTCTTCTTTATTTGAAATTAATACAGCTACTCCAGTTTTCTTTACATTTATGTCAGCATGATACATATTTCTCCATCCTTTTAGTTCTAATTGATCTGTATTTCATATTTAAAGTGGGTTTCTTTTAGACAACGTATAGCTGGCTCTTTTCTTAACCCACTTTCAATGTCAATCTCTATCTTTTCATTAGTGTATCTAAACCATTCACATATAAGTAATTATTGATATGATTGGATTGATATCTACTATATTTGAAATTATTTTCTATTCATTATACTTGTTATTCGTCTCTTTTTTTATCGGCCTTTTTTCTGCCTTCTATGAGTTTAATTGAACATTTCGCAAGATTTTTCTCTCTTTCCTTAGCATGGAAATTATCCTTCTTGTAAAAATTTTATTAGTGGTTGGCCTAGGGCTTGCAGTATACATTCACAACTAATCTAAGTTTATTTTCAAGTAACACCATACCACTTCCTGGGTAGTCCTGTACGTCATAACAGATTACAGTCGTCCCTCAGTATCCATGGCACATTGGTTCCAGGATCTCCTGAGGATACCAAAATCTGTGGGTGTGCAAGTCCTTGATATAATGTGGCATAGTATTTGCATACATCCTGTGTATGTCTCGTGTATGCTTTAAATCACCTCTAGATTATTTATAATATCTAACACAATGTCAATGCTATATAAATAGTTGTTATACTGCATTTCAGAGAATAATGATGATAAAAAATGTACTTGTTTAGTAAAGATGTAATTTTTCCAGCTGTTTTTGATGTGTGATTGGTTGAATTCACAGATGCAGACGCTGTGGACACAAAGGGCCAGCTGTATTTCCAATCTCTCCTTTCTATCCCTTTCAATAATGCTTTCAGCCGTTTTACTTATCTATAGCTACCAAATTTATTGTATCTACTATTATTTTGAACAAACATTTATATGTTGTGTCAATTAAGAATAATAAAAATAAAAACTTACATTTTACTTTCATTTATTCCTTCTCTGATGCTCTGCATCCCTATATGTAAATCTGAGCTTCTGACCTAGATCATGTCCCTTCTCTCTGAAGGACTGAACAATTCTTGCAAGTGACAAATTCCCTCAATTTTTGTTTGTATGAGAAAGTCATTACTTTTTCTTCCTTTCTGAAGGATAATCCTTCTGAATATAGAATTCTAGACTGGTGGGGTTTTTTTCTTTCAATATTTTAAATATTTCACTCTTCTTGATAGCATGCTTTCTGAGGAGAAGTCCAGTGTATTTGTACCATTTCTTTATAGATAGGTAAGGAGTTTTTACCTCTGGCTTTTAAGATTTTTTTCTTTGCCTTGGCTTTCTGCAATTTGAATATGATATGTCTGCGTGTAGGCTGTTCGGTATTTATCCTACTTGGTGTTCTCTGAGCTTTCTGGATCTGTGTTTCCTATCTGTCATCATTTTTAGAAAATTCTCAACCATTATTACTTCAAATGTTTATTCTGCTTCTTTCTCCTTTTCTTTTCCTTCTGATATTTTTATTACACATACGTAAGTCCTCTTGTTATTATTCTATAATTCTTGGGTATTTTGTGCCATTTGCATTTCAGTTTAGGAAGTTTCTATTGACACATTGTCAAGATCACTGATTCTTTCCTCAGCCATATCCAGTTAACTGGTGAGCCCATCGAAGGCATTATTTTTGTTACGGTGTTTTTTATTTGTGGCATTCATTTTTGATTCTTTTTTAGAGTTTCCATTTTTCTGCTTACATATTTACCTGTTCTTGCCTGTTGTGCGCTTTTTCCATTACACCCCTCGCCATATCAATTACAGCTGTTTCAAATTCCTGAGTGATAACCCCAAAATCTCTGCTCAATCCGAGTCTAGTTCTGATGCCTGCTTTATCTCCTCAGACTGTGGTTTTTCTTGCTGTTTAATATGCTTTGCAATCTTTTGTTGACAGACAGACATGATGTGTCATGTAACAGGAACTGAAGTTCATCATTTTTTGGTAACGAAGGGTGGTTTGTCACAAACCACCAATGAAGGGTGGTCTGTCAGCAACTCATTTTCATATGGTTCAGTAAAAATATATTATATGTAAAATTATAGGAAGTAAATGTAGGAATTTCAAAATAATTTTGATTCAGTGGTGGTTTTACAGGTGTTTACTTTTCTACATGTTTACAAATTTCGAATTAAAATTTAAGGACAAAATATAAAAAGATTAGGATGCTAATAATTTATGCACACATTTTTCATCCTTTCAAAAATTTTATGATGAATGTACAAAGACACACACAATTTTTTTCAGCAAACATGACAATTGTATGTGTCTCTCTCTATGAAGGCAAATAAACGTTTTCTTTATTTAAGAGCAATATATTTTAGTAAAGATTATTATTCCTTCAGGAAAGATTAGGGATTTCTTCCAATATGTGACATGGTATCTGTAAGTAACATTAACTTTAAGCATTTGGGACTACTGAATTATACTATGACATTGCTTTTATTATCATATTCATTAATCATAAATTTTCAAACCATTAACATAATTTAAGCATTTTAAAACGAAGATGATCTTATTTTTTTTTATAGTGCTTAGAAGAAAATTTATCATTTTAAATGCTTATATCAGAGAAAATCATTTGACAATAGGCCCTCTCCCCAAATATAAAAAAAAAAAATAGAAATAAATCTAGCAAAACACATGAAACCTCACCTCACTGAAAACTACAAAACATTGCTGAAATAAATTAAAGACATATAAATGGACAGAGACATAATCATGGATTGGAAAATGCAATGCTGTTAAGATGTCAATAATTCCTAAATTAATGATCTTATTAAAGGAAAAAGCATTAAGTCTAAAATCAAATTAATACTCCAGCAAAATTGACAGCTAATTTAATTCTGTAAAGCCATGCTCAGTCCAATAATAAATTGGAGCTACGTGGCCGTGAAATCTTTTCAAGTGCCTGGGTTGATTCAGTTTCACCAAAAAAGAGTTAAGATGTTTTCCCGGTAAGTAACCCATTTAGGTATTTGTTACAGAGTATAGCGCACGCCTTTCCCGCCCGGCGCACCTGCCTCCCAGGAGCTCGGCAAGGCCGCAGAGAGCCTGTGGTGACACAAGCCTCCCGGTTTCTTTCTCCTCCCCGCTCCCAGCATATTAGGGGGTACAAATGTCTGGGCCTTTGCCCCACTGGAGTCAGAACTTCAAGCGTGTCCATCCCCCAGACAGTGCGCACCGCACGCGTTAGGTGTGACTATACCCCCCTCCTCCCCTCCCACCTGCCAGACACCCAGTGAATGTTACTACTGTATGTGCACATGATACCTGGTTTCTTACTTGGGATGTTTACACCCAGCCGCAAGGGTAGAATCGGGGACTCATTCCATTCTTCTGGCAGCAGTGACCGGCTCGGGGAAGGACGCGAGCCAGTGAGACACAAGGGGACATTTGCAGGACTTTTCATATGTTAAAGAGGTTGCATCTGCCTTCCTCATGAGCCCTCAGAGGAAATTCACCCTTTTCCCCGGATAGGGCAGCATAGAGTCTGGCAGAGAAGTTTTGCTAACTTAAGGGGAAAACATGACGCTGCCCAGGTCCACCAGGTAGAGCGTAAGGATGGACGGAACGTAGGGGCCGCCTGAGAGACGCAGACAGACTAGGCTGAGTGAAATTCTCTGAGCCGCCGGTAAGTCTTGGTCAACGTTACTTCTGCGATATTTCTGCCTACCCGAGCAGTTTGATTGCTTAGCTTTTGTTTGTTTTGTTTTGGTCTATTGCAACCAAGAGAATCTAAACTGATATGTTTTTAAATAAGAAAGAAAATGAAACAAAAAAGAGAAAAAGGAAAACCACCAATTTTTCTGTTGTTATTTTCTTCTCATCCTTCTCATCTCTGAATTCTTCCCAATAATGGCTTCAGCAACACGAAATTCCACTAAACTGGAGGCTTTTTTTATTTTTAAAAGTTACCACCATGAGAAGCTATGTCCTATCCCTTTACCACTACTTATATATGTTTATCTACTTACAACAGTGTATACTTACACTGTAGCACGACATTGTACTCATTAGGTAATTCTAATATTCAAGCTGGAATTCATAAGGGTCAAGGAAGTAGATAAAAATGCATAAAATTGTAAATGAAAAATACGTAGGAAATTTATACTCATAATTCAATAAATTCAAAATGTATTATATCAGTTACAACTAAAACAAATGATACATATGCAATAGTCTTTAAGTGGGCAAAGTTTGTCCTGAAGTCACTTCCATTCTCATTTGGGGGCAAACTAAATTTTCTCCTGTATCCTAAAACTGTGTTCTGCATTATTTCAGACTGTAATGATTCATTACTTTCCAAAGATCCTAAACAGTAATGGAAAAATGACAATTAAAAATTATTCACCACTTTTCTCACTCCTTTTTCATTTCTGAAAAAATTTCCAGATAACTTAAGCCAATGACAGTGATATTCTTTTTATTGACATGTATTAAACATTTCAGAAATATTTTCACTTAAGATTAGAGTGTGGTCTTCCAATAACACATTTATTTTAGTTCCACAACAATCAAAACCAAGAACTTAAATCATTATTTTTGATTGAACATTTATTCATTTTGGAAATGAGGTACTAGATTAGTGCCAGAGAAAATCTCCAAGAATACAGCCATCAGCTGAGAAACACCTTCACAGAATCAAAAAAGAATTTTTAGATAACAGATATGTATGGAAAATTAATAAATTGATAAAAATTTATGTTGACATGATTCTTTAAATATTTACTCATCAAACTATGTACACCCCTGACAATGCCATTTTCATAGATGTTGTTCTCAACTGTAAAAATAGGCTTAAGTTAAAACAATGTTTAAGCCTCCAAAAATGGCTTTTACATAATCTATAAGATTCCTTCTAAGGGCAAAGTTTCTGGAGTTTTGAATTAGAGAACATATTTTTAGAACATTCTTCTCAAATGATAATCTAAATTTTGCTTAAATAATTTAAGGTTGTCAACTGAAAGAGTGTTGGGCTCAAAATTACAAGACAGAAATGTGAATCTGGACTCAGCTATGTAACTCCCAGAAAATTAAACTTATAAAGATATATTTCCTTTATTTGTGCAGTTGGGATATTAATATATCATGTCATAAAACTATTGTGAAAATTCAATGAGATATTTTTAGAAATCTTTTGTAAGACACCATACAAATGTAATGTATTGAAAATTAGTATCAGTACAGTGTTTGGCAAATGGATGATGAGGAAGAAATGTGTTGAATAAGTGAGTGAATACAGACAGTCCCCAACTTACAATGGTTTGACTTTATGATGGTGCAAAAGCTATATGGAGTCAATAGGCTCTCACCTTACCATGGGGTTATACCTGGATAAACCCATTATCAATTGAAAATATTGCAAATCAAAAATGCATTTTTGACTTACAATGTTTTCAACTTATAATGGGCTTATTGGAACATAATAACCCTATCACAAGTAGAGGAACACCTGATTGTAAACTAATAAAAGTAATCAATGAGTAAATGTTTGCATGAAAACAAATTTTGCAACTCTACTTCTGTTATATACCAACAAGAATTGAAAGCAGGGACTCTAACAGATACATGCACATTAGTGTTCATAACAGCATAATTCATAATAGTCAAAAGGTAGAAATAACCAGTATGTCCATTGACAGATGAATAGATTTTTTAAAATGTGGTACATCCATACAATGGGATGTTATTCAACCTTAAAAAGGAATAAAATTCTAATACGTGCCCTAACATAGATGAACCTTGAGAACATTGTGCTAAGTGAAATAAGCCAGACACAAGAGTGCAAATATTGAATGATTCTACTTATACGAGGTACCTGGAACAGGCAAATTCATAGCGACAGAAAGTGGAACAGGGGTGGCCGGGGCTGGGGGAAGGGAGGACTGGGAAGTCACTGTCTAGTGAGCACTGTTTCTGTTGGGGATGACGAAAAGTTTTGGAAATGGATGGTGGCGATGGTGCACAATACTGTGAATGTACTCAATGCCCTGAACAGTATACTTAAAATGGTTAAAATGGTACCTTTTATGTAATACATATTTTACCACATTTTTTAAAAGATATTTTATCACATACTGGAGAATTATAATTACTAGCTATTTCTTTTTGTTAGTAAAAATAAGAACATGCTGGAAAAGATACTGAAAAGTGTTTGTAAAGATTTCTGCCTTGGTGAAGGTGATGCAGAAGTCTTTTCTCATATTTCTCCTGCTGAATTCAACAGAAAATCCTGGGCATTACGTATAAGACAAATACAAGAAGCTCTGAAAGGTAGAGAGAAAGCAAATCTGCTAGGAACGTCAAAGCCCAAGGAATGACACATGGTGATTTTCTGGATTTTCTTTTTGCTCATTTATTCCAGACTTGAAGGTGAACAAGCCAAAGCCTAGGAAATGTCAATGAGTACAGATGATACAAAGCCCAAAGAAATGAGGAAAGGGAGAATTCTAGCAAGACAGAAAACTTTTAGAAAATAATAACTTTATTCCAGCAAAACACCGCAGAAGAAATGGTGGCTCAGCCCCAACCCACACCAGCAAAAGTCAAGTGGGAATCCCAGACACTCACCCTTGCGAAGGCACAGCAAGGCACCCAACACCCACAGAGCAGTGGTGCCAGAGAAAGCAAAAGAGGGAGCTGGAACTTTTTTTCCCAAATGGTGATAATAATGAAACCTATCTCTGGTAGCAACAAAGACCACAAAGAAAGCCTCGAGTTCCACCTCAAACCAGCGACAAAGACCTGCTCCTCCGGCTCCCTGCTGGGTTGTTGTTAGACAGAACCGGTGAGCAGTCAGTATTTTAACCACCATGAAGCAGAAATGAGGCCTCCCCCACTGCACGGCATCAGTGCAGTTCATGTGGGGAGCAATAATAAAGCATTTGCATCCCTGCCAGCAAGGAAAGGCTCAACAGAGGTGGCTGGAAGCCAACATTCCCAGCTCAGCTGAAAGTACCAAGGAGTCCCACCAGCACGTGGCAGCAGTGGAAGCCCAGTGGGAAACCTGGACTTCTGCTCCCACCTGACCGCGGCGAGGCAGCCTCCCCTCGTTGGACAGAGCAGTGTCAGAGGAAGTTGGCTAAAACAGAAGGTCCAGATAAGATCCAGAGTCTCATAACATAATACTCCAAATGTCTGGGTTTCAACCAAAAGTCATTCACCATAATAAGAGCCAGCAGTATCTCAAAATAAATTTTACAAAGGCAAGAAATAAGTGCTGCTATGGACTGAATTGTATACTTACCCCCCAAAATATCATATGTCAAAGCCTTAACCCCCAGCACCTAAGAATATGACTATATTTGAAGATAAGACCTTTAAAGAGGTAATTAAGGTAAAATACAGTCACATAGGTGGACCTTAATTCATAAAATTAGTGTCCTTATAAGAAGAGGAGGTTAAGACACTGACACAGAGGAAAGATCATGTACAAACAGAGAAAACAGCCATTTACAAGCCAAAAAGGGGGCCCTTAGGAGATACCAACTTTGCCAACACCTTAATCTTAGACTTCTAGCCTCCAGAAGTGTGAGAAAATAAACTTCTCTTGTAAGCCCTGCAGCCTGTAGGACTTTGTTATGGTAACCCAAACTCCAAAAAAATGAACAGTCTCAGGGACTCGTGGGACTATAACAAAATATCTAAAATCTGTTTCATCAGAGTTCTAGAAAGAGAAGAGAAAAAGGATGGGGCTAAAATGTCTTTAAATATTGGCTGAAAACTTCCAGTTTTGGCAAAAGAGACTAACCTACAGATTCAAGGAGATGAATAAACCCTAAACAGGGTAAACCAAAAGCAATCTAAACCAAGATACTTCATAGACAAATTTCAGAAAACTAAAGACAAAGAAAAAGAAAATCTTGAAAGTAGTGAGAGAGGAAAGAGAGTTTACCTACAGTGGGAAATCATAGGAATAATAGCAGGTTTCTCATCAGAAATCACAGAGGCAAAAGGAGCTGGCACATTTTTCAAGTGCTTAAAAGAAAGATTTGTCAACCCAGAATCTTATATCTAGCTAAAATATTCACCAGGAATAAAGGGCAAATCAGTATATTCTCAGATGAAGGAAAATTAAAATCAATTGTCAACAGCAAATCTATTCTAAAGGAATGGTTAAAGGAAGTTCTCTAAACAGAAAGAAAATGTTGGAAGAAGGACATATGAAATATCACTAAGAAAGAATAATGGGAATAATGGAAAGACTGAAAATTATGAATAAATGCCATACAGTTTGCCTCTTCTCTTCAGCATCCTAAATTACGGTTGATAGTTGGGGCAAAAATAATAGCATTGTCTGAATGTGGTTCTCAATATATGAGGAGGAAATATTTATGACACTTAAATAATATTATATTATGTTATAAATAAGGAAGAGTAAAGGGACTTAAGGGAAGGGACGATTTCTATACTTAAATAAGTAAGATGAGTACATGAGTAGACTGTGATAAGTTATGAGTATGTATTTAATACCAAAGCAACCACCACAAAAGTTGCATGAAGACTCAACTCAAAAGCACTACAGATTGATCACAGTGCAATTCTAAAAAAATGCCCAAATAACCAATGAGAAGGTAGAAAAAAGAAAAACACAGAAAGGAAAAACAGAGAGATATGTTGTATTTTCACTTTCATATTCAGTTTAATGTATTTTTTAAATTTTTCTTCAGATTTTCTCTTTGACTCGTGGGTTACTTATAAGTTGTTGCTTGGTTTCCAATCATTTAGATAATCTCCTGTGGTGAAAAAGTACACTCTGTATGATTTCAATACTTTTAAATTGTTGAGGGTTGTTTGATGGCCCAGGACATTCTTTATCTTGGTAAGTGTTGTATGAGAGCCCAAAAGGGAAGTGAATTCTGATTTTGGGGGGTGGAAAATTCTATAACTGTTAGTTAGACTCTGTTGTTCTATGATGTTATTGAGCTCTTCTATATCCTAGCTGATTCTCTGTCTACGTGTTCTATCAATTGTTGAAAAAAGGGTGTGGAAATATCTAACCATAATTATAGGTTTATCTATTTCTCTTGCCAGTTCTATCACCTTTTGCTTCACATGTTTTGTAGCTCTGTTGTTTGGTGCTTATGTTTAGGATATCTGTGTCTTCTTGGTATACTGACCTTTTTGATACAGGCATTGTATGTACCCCATAAATACATATACCTAATATATACCCATAAAAATTAAAAATTTTTTTAAAAAAATAAATAAAAACAAATATTTTAAATAAATGGAGAGACAAACTATGTTAATGAAGTAGAAGTTTCAAAGAGTAAATGCATCATTTATCCCCATTGACATACAAATTTAAAATAATGCTATTAAAATCCAAACAAGATTTTGGAGCTATAGACAAGATTATTCTATATTTTAATGGAAATGTAAAGGAATTAGAATAACTCAGACAATTTTGGGGGAAAAAAAGAATAAAGTGGAAGGAAACAGACTACTTGGCTTCAAGATGCATAATAGACCCACAAAATATGGCCAACTTATTTTTGACCAAGGTGCAAAAGCAATTCAGTAGAGGAAAGAATGTTTTTTCAACAATAGTGCTAAGGAAATTGGACACCCATGGTAAGAAAAAAAAAAACCCTTGATCTGCGTCTCACATCTTATACAAAAATTAACTCCAAGTGAATCACATAATTAAATGTAAAATGACGTAAAAGCTTAACTCTTTTAGGAAGAAATAATCAGGAGAAAATCTTCTGGATATATAGCTAAGCAAAGAATTGTGAGACTTTATACCAAAAGCAGAATCCCTAAAAAGAAACTTTGATATATCGGCCTTCATTGAAATGAAAACATTTGTTCTTTGAAAGACCCTGTTAGAAGATTTTTTAAAAAATTACACACTAGGAGAAAATATTTGGAAACCACATATCTGGCAAAGGTCTAATCTCTAGAATATGTAAATTCTCAAAACTTAACAGTACAAAAAACCCATCAACAATCTAATTAGAAAATGAGCAAAAGCCATGAACAGAAGAGGGTATATGGATGACAAATAAACACATGAAAGATTTTCAACATCTCTAGCCATTAGAGAAACACAAATTAACACTGCAAAGAGATATCATTTTGCACGTATCTCAGGAGCTAAAATGAAAAATAGTGACAGTGCAAAATATTGAGAAGGATGCAGAGAAACTTGGATCACTCATACTGGCGGGAATATAAAATGGTACAGCTACTCTGGAAAATAATTTGGGAGTTTCTTTAAAATTAAACATGAAACTTTCATGTAACCCAGCTGTACATTTATTCCATAGAATAAAAAAATTATATTCACACAAAAATATGTGCACAGATATTTATTCTTTCTTTTTGAAGATGCGAAGCAACTTTAATCACCACCCTCAAGATTTTTATTCATAATAACAAGAAACTGAAAGTAACTCAGATGTCTTTCAATGGGTGAATGGTTAAACAAACTGTGGTATGTTTATACTATGGAATATTATTATTCATAAATATAAAGTAATAAACTATTGATATTACATAACCACCTGGATGAATCTCCAGAGAATTATGCTGAGTGAAAAAAAGCAATCCCAAAGGTTACATATTGTATATTTCCATTTAAATAACATCTTTAAAATAACAAAATTGTGGAAAAGAAAAAATCAATTAGTGGTTGCCAGGAGTTGGGGGGGGGTGAGGCAAAGGGACGTGAATGGGCTATAAAAGGACAACAGGAGGGCTCTTGAGTGATGGGCGTATTCTGTATCCTGGCTGTATTAACACGATATCCTGCTTACATATTGTACTATAGTTTTACTATGGTTATCATTGGTGGAAACTGTGTGAAAAGCAGATAGAAGAGTATTGTGTATTACAACTGCATGTGAATCTCCAATTATCTCAAAATAAAAAGTTTAATTGAAAAAAAGTTGAATGAATGGAGATGAAATGAATGGACAACTTAGCTGAAATCATATTCCCTGTAACTTTATCTAAGTCTGAATTCTGTTCTCTGGAACTACGAAATTTAATTCAATTCATTTTAGCATACAAAACTAATTTGTCCCATACATCTGTTCGTTAAACTTTTGAATATCATGTTCCATCAAAGTCATCCATTCTATAGACTAAGAAATACTGTTAATTTTAACAATCATTTAACACTTGTAAATACTAGGGACTGTGTTAGATATTGCCTGAAAGACAAAGTAGTTAATAAATCCTTGATGCCATGTAGCTTATCGCTTTATAGATCAAAAAGATATAGCAACTACATGCAAGTCAAATACTGAAATCAGAGAGAGTAAAAGAGAAGTGATTCAAATGTGAGAAGTACTTCTTATTGAGGAAATCTGGAAAAGTTTCATGGAGGATGTGAATAGTTGGCTATTTGTGAAATAGATGTATAATATTAGGCAAACTTCAAAGACTTTTTTGACTTAATTAGCAAATACACAACTCAAAGCAATGCTGAATCTATTCCTCCCCACCCCTCCACCCCCGTTTCTGAGACCTGCGTTCTCTCACTATGGACCCTACCCCAATGAGTAGATGAGAGGCAGAAATGTGGTTGATTAGGAGAACGTGGTCTCAAGCAGTCTGAAATCAGAGAAAAATCCAGAAGGAGGAAGGAGTGAGGAAAATCTCTGAAGAAAAAGAATTCCTGTGGCCTAGGATTGTTCTGGCCAGGTCAACAGCGTTACTGACCCCAGCCATGTCTAAGGTTGAGCTGATATCACCAAACCGCTTCACAAATGCATATGCACCAGAAAAAAATCAAGTAAATTATCTTTGTGGGAAATTAGTGAAAGCATAAAATTAGGCACAAAGAGTTTGAGTTACCCTGAAACCCCCATGTTCAACAGGGATACTGGTTCTTGTGGCATCAGGGTAATGCTGGCCTCGTATAATAAGTCTGGAAGTGCTCCCTCCTCCTACATTTTTTTGGAGATTGAGAAGAATTAGTATTAATTCTTGAAATGTTTGACAGATTTCAGCAGTGAAGCCAACAGGTTCTGAATTTTACTTTGATGGGAAACTTTTTTTACTGCTGCAATTTCCTTACTTATTCTTGGTCTGTTCAGATTTTCTGTTTCTTCCTGGTCAGTCTTGGTAGGTTGCATATTCCTAGAGATTTATCTATTTCTTCCAGGTTGTCTAATTTGTTGGTGTTTAGTTGTTCAATCAGTCTCTTGTGAGCCTTTGTATTTCTGCAGTATCAGTTATAATGTTTCTTCTTTCCCCCTCGGGCCTCAGGCTTCCTGAACCTTATTCCAGACATCAATTACTCCAAATGCACAGGACATGATAATCTACTATTAAAATATTAAGGTATGGTCCAGGCACAGTGGCTCACATCTGTAACCCTAGCACTCTAGGAGGCCGAGGAGGGAGAATCACTTGAGCTCAAAAGTTTAGGAACAGCCTGAGCAAGAGTGAGACCCTGCCTCTACTAAAAAGAGGAAAATTAGCCGGGTGTTGGTGGTGCACACCTATAGTCCCAGATACTTGGGAGGCTGAAGCAAGAGGATCCCTTGGGCCTAGGTATTTGAGGGTACTTTGAGCTACAATGACACCACTGCACTCTACCCAGGGTGACAGAGCAAGATTCTATCGCAAAAAAAAAAAAAAAATTAAGGTAGAAAATGACAAAATAATGTTCATCTACTGTATCAGTCCATGGATACCATAAGAGCAAGAATCATATTCTTTTTGCTCACCACAATATAGCCAGGACCTCTTACAGCACCTGGCATGTAGGTGTTTATTACAATATTGTTGAAAGGATAAATGGATAGATAGATGGATGGGTGAATAGATGTATGTTAGTAGATAAAGTTTTGGACTGTTGGATGGGTGGATAGGTGGATGGATAAACAGACAGCTGAAAACTGAAATATCTTGACCAAAATATGCTGACAAAATGATTATGTATCAATATTATAAATTAATCCTGAAATGGCATTCTACTTAATTTTCACAAAGAGAAAATAGTTGCAAGCATAGGGACAGGTGTTGGATGGGGAGGCTGAGTGAGTGGTCCAACGAGGATCTTCTAGAAGTTCCTCAGCTTATAGGAGCACCCAAATATTGTTTATTCTTTTGGAAATTGATTCACCCTAGCCAAACTCATAAAAGTCTAGTTAATAAGTCAATTAATTTACAAGAAATTTTACTTCCTTGAAATTGGACTACTTTTCTCGGGTAGTCAGCATATTCTTTCCATGATGGCAAATCTGTCTGGGATTCAGATGACAATCAGGACACTTGGTGGAAACAGATTCAGAGCTGGGTGATGCTGACGCATGTTCTCCTTGAGTTACAATTGTTCCGTGCAGCTGTGCCTCTGCACAGATACACCTGCTGAATACACCTGAGCACCTACTGTCTCCCAGGGGGCAGGTGGCCTGTGGTATTGCTCTCCACCAACACCCTATATGACTTTCTCAGCTTCTGTTCCTGCATTCATTCTTCATATATTTCCATACTGGTGTCCTTGGAAGAGTTAATTATTCTATGTTCATCTACCCCATAGGTAACACCTGCCAGATTTGTTGCACTGATTAGTGATAATGTGCATGGCTAGTACATATGATAGGTGACAATAAGTGATAGATCTATGATGTGATCTGAGTAGAAGAGTCATGGAGCAGGAAGGAGTCACAAAGAGCCACAACACCCCAGCATAGCTCAGCAATCAAGGGAGTATCTGAAGGTGGCAATGCAGGAGGACATCAAATGCCACATATCAGGAACTTTAGGGCACAGAGTTTGAAGAGGTGGTTGTCATGAAGGCTGAAAATATAAGTGAAGTTGGAACTTGCATGTGGTGTTAATGGGATTTTATTTCATCACAGAAGTGATGGGGAGCTATTTATTGAAGGACTCTAAAAAGAGTGGCATAGTTAAGCCTTCACTTTAAAAAGATGACTTGTCACCCCTCATAGATTTAGAGAAGGAAACACTTGGACAGAGAAATGAGGGTTTATATGGGAAGGGTGGTGGACACTAAGTCTGAAGGTAAGACAGCACTGTGGGGAAAGATATAAGCCATGTTAACCTTGACTCCAAAGCACGTGACAACTAGCTCACGACAGTAGGGGAGGCTGTATGAGACCAGTGGGATGCACTGATACTTAATTTGGATGATGTATGAGTCTGTCATCCTTCCCCAAAACAGGAAGCATGTTTGAAGGGAAATAAGGAGCGCATTTGCAGGGAGAAAGATAATGAGTCCCATTTAGTCATGTTGAACTTGAAGCTCCTGTGGGAAATGTCTGTGGAAACATTGAGCAAGCGACTGGGCGTGTGTGGATTTGGAAATAGAAAAGCAGTCTGGGCTGGAAATAAAGATCCAAGAGCCAGCAGCTTCTAGGTGATGACTGATACCGTAGGTGCAGATATGTTCAACCACAGGGGGTGCAAAGTGTGCAAAAGCAAGAAGCGCGGGAGGGACCTGGTGAAGGGTGTGCGCAGGCGGGTCAGCAAGAGGCAAACCAGGGGTGCACGGCATGGGCAACACCGGAGAGCAAGAGTGCAGGAAGCCACGTGGCATGGTTAGACGGGTGTGCAACGGGACGGTTTCAATACATGCTGGACTGGGGTGGCTTCCTCAAACAACTCGCAGCAGAGTGGCAGGAATGGAGGCTGGTCTGGAGTGCTTGGAAGTAAGAGCTAGATACGTGGAGACAAAGAGCTTGTCGTACAAACCCTCCTCCCCATTTTGTGGCCCTTGTAAAACTCCCCAGCTTTACTTCTCATCATGCTCCACCCAGGCCCTGCAACCCAATCCTAAGAGACACTTGCCATCACCCACACACACGAGACCATTTCTTGTCCTTTGTCACATGTCCTACTTCCTGTTCCTTCCATCAAGTCTAACCTGCTCCCCATCCCCGTGGCTCCCGGAATAGACACGACCTCCTCTCTCTGAGCTCCTGTCGCACCCACTGTGTAGGTCCACCCTGGTGGCTGACCCGGGATGTGCTTGACAGTGACTGTGATCCAGACTCCACTCTTGGAACCCCCAGTCTTATGTGAATGTGGTAGATTGCAGAATGGCACCAAATTCTCCCAGCCCTCTTTCGCACCTCCGCAAGGTGGCTGAGCTGCTTCGCCCATCCAGATGCACAGCCTGTTTCTCCAATGCTGAACCACATCTTGACCATGTGGCTGCACTGGCCAAACGGGACACTAGCAAGTGTGACACAAGCAAGGCTTGAATAGCACTCACCCCTGACTATATTAGGGATAAGGTCATGCGAACAAGCACAGTCCAGCCGGCTAGAGGAAGACAGGCCACACGGAGGAAAAAGGCATCCCAGCTGACACTGAGCAATTGCCAGATATGGGAGTGAAGCCACTGGAGACCAGAAATTCTGCCCAGTCCACCCACGATTCAATCATGGGACATAGTAACTCTTCACTGCTTTAAGACACTAAGTTCTGCAGTGCTTTGTTACATAGCGAAAGCTAACTGAGAGAGTGAACAAAAAAACCACGTGGAAATTGCACTCCCTTTGTAAAGATTATCATTAAAACTCAGGGAGTCAGAGTAGCCAGAAATCGTGAGAGTTGTGTCCCTCAAACTTACACTATTAAATGTAAGATTCTTCAATGGCACTTACTTGCCCAATATTTCAAAAACAGTGAATATCTTTTCATCTATAGATTGCAAAAAGAACGGAGCAAGATTCCCAGTAAATTCAAAGAGACTGGAGAGAGATGGAAAAGGCCAGCGCTGAGGGGACAATCGCAAGTGACAAAATCAGCCAGTGCTCCCTGCAGAGGTTGCAGCATTCAGTAAGGGAGTTCAGGAGGACAGAAGTGCCCAGAGCTCGGCTAGCAGGAAGAAGCAGCTACAATTCAGAGAACAAACTGAACTTAGAAAATGGGAAGCATGCCCAGAAGCGGAATCACAGATGTGAATGTGGAATAAATTTCCTCTTTAAATCCTAGCAAACGATGCCCAAGTTATCGCAAACATGCACAGAGATGCAACAGTTTTTGCCCTGTGGATACTTCAAAACGTGTTCAATTATCAATGCCCTTAAATAATAGCATCATTACCACACTTTGTATCACTGTGATTTGCTATCATTATCAATGCCCGTAAGTAACAAGACCATTATCACTTGGATGCCAAGATGTTTCTGAATAAATAAATTATATTTTGGAGCTTATCATTAACTTAACTCAAACTTGGCTGAAAATAATGAATACTGAAAATGCTCTTCTTAAGAGTTAGTTGCTGGTCTGCTAAACTACAGAAAAGGAGCATTTTTGCCCTCAGTTCTGCAATGTATCTTAGCTCTAAACTTCAGCTAACAAATGAATCACAGTTCCCAAGGATATTCTCAAACAAGTGTACTTTTTCTTATGCATCTGAAAGCCAAATTGGTCCAAAGACATTTCAATTTGTTTTTGCCCAAGGGAATCAATGGTATGTTTGTATCAAAACACATTGGAATTTCAGATAAGTTCAGAAATGCTTTTGTTTTAGAGGAAAAGATATGCTACCATTTGTGCTTTCCAGGGTAAAACTGCACTTCTGTGGTATATTTAGTCTAATAAAAATTAACTTCCTGAATATACAAACACTATAACTACATTAGGTAATATACACACTCGAAATCCTTAGGAAAAGGCATACTGTTAATAATTGATAAATACACATTGCTAAAAAAGGAGTGGCATTTTAGTGTTATCATTCCTCTCTTAAGAATAATTAACTCAGCATAACTAAGAGTATTAATCAATCAAATATCAAGCATTTATTGAGTACCTTATGTTCACACATTTGTTGAACAAATGTTTAATGAGCAGTTACTATGTTTTTGAAGTTCGTCCTAGATGCTGGTATGTGGTAAGGAAGGAGAGCACAGCCACCTGCCTGCACAGAATCTGGGGGGAAAATCAGAAAATAAACAAGTTAACAAGTAGATGAGAAAAAATGAAGTTTTATTGTGTATGAAATAAACAGGGCAGCATGATGGGAGAAAATGAGGTGTTAGTTGACTTAAGGTGATTCCTAGAAACGATGACATTAAAGCTGTAAAAGATAGAAAAAAAATAGCCAAGGGAAAAACAATAAGCAGGATGTGTGCAGGATGTGTTCAGGATCAGGTGGAGGATGAGCACTCGCTGCGTTTGAGGAAATAATTAACCAATGGATCGAGCATACAAAGCAAAGGAAAGATAGAAGATGAGTTTGTAGGTCTCATATGCGCCAAATGGGTCTTCTAGCCCACAACGCTTTTCTCCTCTACAAACTTCCCTGGTCTGAGGGCCAGGGCTTTGGCACTGTCATTGAAAACATGGATGGCATTTTCAGGAACTCAGAAAAAAAAAAGAAGAAGAAGAAAACATGGAAAGATTTACTGAGGCGGCTGCATGAATGTATTCACCACCTACAACTCAATACAACATTCACAAATTATCCTTGCCTTCTGCTGAGTCACATATCTTTCAGAAGTCCACAGATTTTTGTTTTTCATTTAGTGTTTTAACTGGCCAGAGCATCAATTAGAAGTCTTGTGAGTTGCCTTTCTTGTTCTCACCCAGAACAAATAGTGCACTTGTGCGTGTAATTGATCCAGCCTCAGGAATGCTGGATATTCACCATCCAAAATTAATTTCCTGCTAATAATGCATTTTAATAAACTTCCTAATTAAATATTAGCACTAGTGATGAGATTGATTCTAAGACATTATTTGCAAAGTCATAAAGGTTTTTGTTTTGTTTTGTTTATTAATCTGTTTGTTTTACTGTAAGGGAATTACTCTTTGCTGTGCCAACGAGCAGAGAACCACAGAGCAGGTTTCAGATGAAACACAGGGAGAAGGTCAAGCTCCTTCACTGACAAGGAGAAGACTTTTCACACCACCAGTCTGGAAGCCTTAGCAATGCGTAAAGCATAGAAATGAAGAACAACGTGGACCTGCCCAGCATGTGTTATGGTGTGGATGTTCCTTCCAATATTCATGTTGAAATTTCATTGCCATTGTGCTGGTATTAAGAGGTGGGACCTTTAAGAGGTAATCAATCATGAGGGCTCTGCCCCCAGGAATGGATTAATGCCATTACTGTGGGAGCAGGTTAGCTATCGCAGAAGTCTCGCCCCTTTCCCCCCGTGTCTCGTGTGCTCACTTGCCCTCCCACTATGTTATGATGCAGCAAGAAGGTCCTCACCAGATGCAGCACCTCGATCTTGGACTTCCTAGCCTGCAGAGCCAGGAACCAAATAAACTTCTTTTCTTTATTAATTCCCCAGTCTGTGGTATTCTGTTACAACAGCAGAAAACTGAGTAGGAAACATGTTAGATTGTTTATGAATGATTAGGACAGCAGACAGAATGGACTGGTTCTAAGAGGGAACCAATAGCTCAGGACTGACTGATGAGAAGAGTTGTGGGGGTCCTGTGTGTCTGGCTGGAGTGTCTTGGCTGAACACAGGATCTGTGAGGCTCTTGGGTTAGGGTGTAATAGGAATTCTAGTGCTTTAGGAAGATGCTACAGTTAGCAAAATGTTAGAATAGCATCTTCTCTTTAAAAGAATGAATTTAAATTTTTGAGCAGAGTGCTTAATGCATATACAAATTGACATATTTGTGCAAAAATCTTAGTTACCGACTTAACGTTCTTTGAAAAGAAAGTTGCAGCACTCACTCCTAACTGAAACAAATGTCCTCGTAGTTTCTTTTCAGCCTCCAACATAACCTTATCCAACAGTGACCTCCCGACATTCAATTTATCAACATGCATTGGCATTTGAGTCAAAACAGGCAGCTGTTTAAAACACTTTTACTCTCATTTACCAACAATATATAAAAGCATGACAATTGTCAATGGTCATATTTGTAAGTTAATTTTTCCAAAATTTGGTTCTTACCAAACTTTATTAAAATTCTTAATTGTAATGTTTTCACTGACTTCAGAAGGTCTTGGATGACTGAGTTGTTAACATAAAGCTGCTTTTTTAGGTATGGAATTTTTTTTAACAATTATTGATCAATTAGATTTGAATGTGAAATATTAGAAAATTCTGATTTGTTTTTATTTTTCTCCAATTTAGAATTTTTGTGAGGTGGAGGAATATAAATGTACATAAATATTCAAATGTTTTTGGATGTGCAATTTATTGAAAACAATAATTTACTACACCTAGAAGTGTTCATATATGAGTTTTGGTAATGGTTGACAGTGCTTTTTAAGAAAGTGAAGATTTACGTTAGTTTAAACAAACAAAAAGGCAAAAATAATGAACACCATAAGCCATTGTTGGTTTTTCTTACAACTTACAAATATAGCAAATTTTCAAGTCCTTCAAAAGCATTTCTGGAAACCTTGCTGACTTGGTTGTTGTTCAGGAGACTGAAAAAAACAAGAACAAACAAATAATTCCAGAATTAGAAACAGATTCTGAAAATATTATAACAATTTTGCTATATATAGCACTTTACACAACAGAAAAATATTTACTGACATGATTCACTAAATTTAGAAATTTATATTTTTCCATTCAAAAAGGCTATATTAAAACATCAGTTTGTCACAAAAGGCTTTTCAGAAATAATTTCTGTTTATTAAATTACCCTAAAATGTCCCTAAAAGAGCAGCAAAAACCCAAGGGTGAAATTCATGCTTTTGTGAAGTATATCCTCTAAAAGGAAAATTACCAACATAGCCCTGGTAACAAAGAAACATATTTCTAAACAAACAGATGGAGAGTTTTGAACACTCAGGCTTAAGCATCTTCCTTGGAAAAATAAATATCACAGCTATTGGCACACAGCAGACTCTCATTGTGTATTAGTGGAACTGTCAAACCGAGAGTCAATTACACCATAGGAAGTGACACTCTTATTATAGTACCATAAAACGGTCCAAAAATGACTTCTAAAAAATCCAGGGAGAGAAATAACAGGTGGCAGAAATAAATTGGATTTGAACAATAAAACAAGTTAAAGAAAATCACCCTTTAGCAACTCTGAAAGCCTCAGAAAGAGCACTGTGGCAAATGAAAATTATACGTTTTTTCAGGTAAATACATTTAAAATGTCTTTCAAATTTAAATTATATGGAATGTCTAAATGTAGGGAAAATCAGCTAATTGGATTGGCACACATGTTTCTGAATATCCTGTAACATCTAAAACCCCCAAAGCTTCTAAAAATCTAGTGCTAAAGTCAAATGCTAGAGGATTCACTTTTAGTGAATTATAAACCATTTGTTTGGTGGGGGGGTTAATGACTGATTTGGAAAACAGAACTGTTCAGGCCAGTGGAGCAGGCGATTATTTTAGTTTTATACACAGTTTCACAGACTGCCCGGAGATCCCCCATCTCATCCGTTCCTAACCTACTCACTACAGACCTCGCCGTTAGATTCCCCGAACAGCATCTGAAGCGGGGGACGCACCCGCTGCGGCACCGCGGCCGCCCCTCGCCACGTGCGACTGCCCAGCGGTCTGCGGTCACCGGCAGGCTCCGATCGCGGCAGGGGCCCGTCAGAGATAATGTCAACTCTCACGGGTAATTCTCAGCTTCAGTCAATGAGCCACTAAACTTTATATTCCACCATGTGTTCAAGGAATTTTTAAGCTGGCTGAAAACAACGTGGCTAGTTAGTATGTAATTAATTCCAGACACAAGTGTTGTCTTGAGAGAGTTTGTCACGTAGGTACAAAATGTTTTTACTTAAACAATGACTATTCTGTCCCCTTAGTCTATTAAACACACACACCAACTGCATATGGAATAAAGTATAGGCATGTGTTTATGTATTAATATATATACCTATAGACACATGTAATTTGCGTATCTGGTGTGAAGTGTGTATTTGTGTGGTATGTGATACATGTACATAGTCGACTTCATTTGAACCACAGGTTACAAGAAACAATATGAGTGATTATTTTCTCAGTTCTTTCAAGGACAATGCCTAGGAGAGAGAGGTTGATTACTTCATACAAAAGGTATCTTCCAGCATCAGTGCTTACTCTCTTTCAAAACCACAATTGAGAAAGAGAAGCTATGCTACATATTATTATTAACCTTTCTTCAGTATATAAAACATTTGAAGCCTGTTTCTGCATATTCTTTTAGAGTTATTTAAATCTTATTAAAAATAAAACATGAAATTTCAAGAAAATTATACTGAAGTTGTTTTTATTTTTTAACACTGTAATTTAGTATGAATATGAATAATCTAAAGTGTAAGATAAAACAATTTAACTTGTCTTCTTGAAAACATTTTTATTACGGTAGAGAAACAAGCCCATTAAAATTTAGGATCACAGTTGAATGTGTTTTTCAACCACAAGTACGTATTTCTTGTCATGTTTTATTCAAAGCATTATGTTTTCCATCAAAATATCTTTATTATAATTTTAATGGATAGAATCTTATTCTAGCAATATTTTGGTTAAGTGACTATAGAAAGCATTATTTATATTATTTTTATTGTTCATAAAGGAAATGCATTCAAAGTTTATGAGTAAGTCTACTGAAATTCAAAGCATAAAACAAAACCTAACACCCTTTCACCAAAAATCAGCACAAGCTTAGGGAAATTTGTGGTTTTATTCTACATCCTAATATTTTCTATGACACCAAGGAGGATAAAAAAGAAGCAGCAAACTCCCGAGAAGAAAAATATCACATTTTTATAGAAGAAATAAAATAAAATAATTTCTACAGACAGAAGATCTGATTACCCTGATGATCAAACCCTTGAAAGAAAAGAGGAACCAGCAACAGACCAATGGCCTGTTTTATTAGCTGTATCTTATTTTGTTGAAACACAGAGTGTCTTTCTCATAGCATGCACATTTATACTTGCATATTTAATGCCATACAAATGTAGACTATGTGTTTGGAAATATTTTGTTAAAAAGCAATAAGTGGCTATTGAGAAAGATGAAAGCTGTTTGCATAGTTATATCTTCATCAAAGTACAAAATAAAAAATAAAAATAAATAAAATTTAAAAAGCAAAATAGAGCTCTTGCAGATCTCACATAAAATTTCTACTTGAGCTAATGCCAAGATTTACTCTGAAAGTGAATCATTGTATCTGCATTTAAAGACAAATAATAAGGTGGAGTTTTTTTGTAAGTGGCAATAATGTTCTGTTCCCACTTGTCATGATCGTGCTTACTTTTCATTTGGACACTCTCCAGAAATATGGTTCTGCTACCCTTACCATGGAAAGATTGTGTACTTCATGTCTATGTGGACTGCAGAAAACAGAGTACAGAACTCTCAATAAGCAGAAACCATAATTCTTGAGCTAGCTGCATAGTTACCAAGTAAGAGATTCAAGGCCAAAATCAGCAAGGTTATCTATTTATAATTGGTCATAGCCCCAGAAAAATATCTATATTATTATAAGCACCACATAAATCATTTGCAGTTCAAAGTAGTTAAAAAAAAAAAAAAGAGGCAGGAAGGCATGAGTGGAGGAAGAAAGGAAAGAAAGAAAAAAGTCAAGCTGATTTAAAGAACACAAATTTATTAAGTAGAAGTGTCAACTTTTCTTTTTTTTCTTTCATTACTTTATTTTTTATTTTTTTTAATTTATAATATGACATATATTTGAAAAATTGTTAATATTTAAACATGATACTACAATTGATTTTTCTATCACAGATTACAAATCAGTTGATACATTATAGCTATAAC
>CAUYRT010015225.1:0-56565 GCA_963574885.1 Lepilemur ruficaudatus | reverse complement strand
CATTGCCCTTGCCCCCTCCCCCTCCAGTCAGAGCCTCAAGCCTGACCATCCCCCAGACGGTGCACATCGCACTCATTATGTATGTATATACCCATCCCCTCCTCCCCCACCCGTCTGCCCGACACCCGATAAATGTTGTTCCTATGTGTCCACTTCGGTGTTGATCGGCTAATACCAGTTGGCTGGTGAGTACATGTGGTGCCTGTCCATCCATTCTTGGGATACTTCACTTAGTAGAATGGTTTCAGCTCCATCCAGGAAAATACAAGAGGTTCTGTATCACCATTGCTTCTTATAGCTGAATAGTACTCCATGGTATACATGTACCACATTTTATTAATCCACTCGTGTATTGATGGGCGCTTGGGTTGTTTGCACAACTTTGCAATTGTGAATTGTGCTGCTGTAAACATTCGAATGCAAGTGTCTTTTTTATAGAGTGTCTTTTGTTCTTTTGGGTAGATGCCCAGTAGTGGGATTGCTGGATCAAATGGTAGATGTACTTGTATCGCTTTCAGGTATCTCCATATTGCTTTCCACAGGGGTTGCACTAGTTTGCAGTCCCACCAGCAGTGTAGGAGTGTTCCTATCTCTCTGCATTCATGCCAACATTTATTGTTTGGTGACTTTTTGATAAAGGCCATTCTCACTGGAGATAAGTGATATCTCATTGCGGTTTTGATTTGCATGAATTGTTGTATTTTTATTATCATTCAGATAAAGGTATTTTCTAATTTCTCTTTTGATTCCTTCGACTCATGGTTATTTATAAGTGTGCTATCTAGCTTCTACATATTTGGGGATATTTTAGTTATTTTTTTGTTTTGATTTCTAATTTTATTCCATTGTGGTCTGAGAGAATATTTTGGATGAGATAAATCCATTTGGGTTTATTTAACTGGACATCATCTAGACTATCTAGAGATATGTTTCCATATTCACTTGAAAAGAATGTGTATTCTGTCGTTCTTGAGTATGGTGCTCTATACATGTTAATTAGGTCAAGTTAATAGTACTCTCTTTAATTCTGCATTCTTACTTTTTCATCTGCTGATTCTGTGAATTACTGAGAGAGAATTGTTCAAATCTCTTCCAAATATGTCTGCAGACTTGTCTTTTCTTTTACTTATGGCACATTTTGCTTAATGTATTCTGAATCTGTATTATTAGGTGCATACATTTATGATTTTTATGCCCTTTAGATGAATTGACTTATCGTTCTTTTTTTTTTTTTTTTTTTAGACCGAGTCTTACTCTGTTGCCTGGGCTAGAGTGCCATGGCATCAGCCTAGCTCACAAAAACCTCAAACTCCTGGGCTCAAGCAATCCTTCTGCCTTAGCCTCCCGAGTAGCTGGGACTACAGGCATGCACCACCATGCCCGGCTAATTTTTTCTATATATTTTTAGTTGGCCAATTAATTTCTTTCTATTTTTAGTAGAGATGGGGTCTTGCTCTTGCTCAAGCTGGTTTCGAACTCCTGACCTTGAGTGATCCTCCCGCCTCAACCTCCCAGAGTGTTAGGATTACAGGCGTGAGCCACTGCGCCTGGCCTAAATGTTCTTCTTAATATCTGGTAATAGTCCTTGTTTTTAGGTCTACTTTGTCTAATATAAACAGCCACTCCAGCTTTCTTGTGATGAGTGTTTTTCACAAGACATCTTTCACACAAGATATCTTTTCTTAACTGTTCTGCACCCATCTGTCTGTGCCTTTATATTTTGAGGATATCTTTTGTAAAGAGCATATACTTGGATCTTCTTTTTCTCTTTTAATCCAGTCTGATAATACCTGCCTTTTGGATAGTATATTTAGTCTGTTGATGCTAATGTATAATTGAAACAATTGGCTTAAAGTCTATTCTCTATTTTTTTATCTCTTTGTGCCATACCTTCTTTGTTCCTTTTGCTTCACATTTTAGACCTTCTTTTGGATAAATCAAGTAATATTTTGTATTCCATTTTATCATATTTGTTGCCTTTTTATTTATACCTCTTGTACATTTTTAGCAGTTGCATTATATGTATTTTAATTTATCACAGTGTATCTTAAATTAACATTATACTACTTTACAGAAAATGAAGTTATATTACTATGCAATTCTATTTCCTCCCCCCAGCCCTGTGCTACTATGGTCATTTATTATAATTCCTCATGTTATATGCCCTAAAATACTTTATTATACTTTCCCGTTTAAACAGTTTATACATTTTAAAAGAAGTTAACAAAAATATTTTACATGTGTTCACAAATATACTTCTTATAAATCTCCATTTCACTCCTAAGAACTGGATTTTTATCTCAGATCATTTTCCTTGAGCCTAAAGACATTGGCATTTCCTGTACTGCTTATAATGAATTTTTCTCAGCTTTTGATTTTCTGATACATATGTGTGTGTGTGTGTGTGTGTGTGTGTGTGTGTAGTCTTTACATATGCTTTCATTTTTGGCTATTATCTCTCACTCTTCTCATGCTCTTATAGGGTATTTTGTTGTTGTTTGTTTTTTGAGATAGGAGGGTCTTGCTACATCTCCCAGGCTGGTCTTGAACTTCTGGCATCAATGATCCTCCCATCTCAGCCTCCCAAGTAGCTATAATTAGAGGTGTGATCCCTTATGCCCTGCCTACTTTTCATTTTTAAGTTATGATTTTTTGCTAGACATAGAATTCTTAGTTGACTTTTTTCTTTCAGCACTTTGAAGATTTTTTTTCCATTGTCTATTGGTTGTTATTGTTTTTGATGAGAAGTTAGCCATCATACCTTTTTCATAAGATTACTCTCATGAGTGCCCAATTGAGTTTTCCAGAATCTTCCTGATATGTGATACTAAAACTTAGTGAATAGTGAAACAGATATGAAAATCCAAAGGTCTTCTGTTAAAGAGATTTGTAAAATAGTCTTTCTCACTATATATTTTTGTGGAAAATACAGGGGCTTTTTAAATTTAATAATGATATTTATGCTAACATTTGTTATGGGTTGTGTGTCCCCCAAATATTCATATGTTGAAGCCCTAACAACCAGGGTATCAGAACTTGACTTTGCTTGGAGATTGGTTTTTTGCAGAGTTAATAGTTTAATATAAGGTCATTAAGGGGGGCTCTAATCCAATATGACTGGTATCGTTATACAAAGGGAAAATTTGGAGACAGACATATACATAGAAGAATGCTACATAAAGATGAAGGCGAAGTTGAAGTTATGCTTCTACAAGCCAAGGGACAGCAGAGTTGCCAGAAAATCATCAGAATTCATGGGACTCATGGAGCAGATTCTTCCTCATAACGCTCAGAAGGAACCAACCCTGCTGACACTTTCATCTCAGACATCTAGCTTCCAACACTATGAGACAAATTTGTTGTTTAAGCAACTCAATTTGTGTTATTGTATTAAAGCAGTCCTTGGAAACTAATGCAACATGTATTTGGCTTCTTGTTTTAATGAAATAATAAATATTTATAAAATTCCTCAGTATTAATTTTGAATGCAACAAATATCTGTATTTAGAGATACAGATATCTACTTTCTACTTTACAGAAGTAAAGTAGAAAGCAAAAGTCCTTGAGGACCTTAACAATTTTAAGGGTGTAAAGGGTACCTGGGAACAAAAAGTTGGACCCACTGTGTTAATCCAACAAAAAGTTGGATCCATGTGATATTGGCCCATGTAGCTCAGATTTTGTTTTTTTTTTTTTTCTTAGTTTTTTTATTCTCACTTCTTTCTTCTTTAAATTTCAGTTTGGATAATTTCTACTGTTCTGTTTTCATCAATGAATATTTCAGTTTGGTTCTTTGTTGGGTCTATTTCTCTGCTGAGATTTCCCATTCATTCATTTGTTCACCTATCTTTTCTTGTAAATTCTTTCACTGACTTACAATAGTTGTGTTAAACACTTTGTCAGCTAATTCCATCCTCTGAGCAATCTGTGCTTATATAGATTTTTTGTCTTAATTATGGGTCATCCTTTATGGCATTTTTGCATATTTTGTAACTTTTTATTTTATATTGGCTCTTGTGGACGATGCTTTGAAGAAATTCTGAATTGTATTATCTTCCTCTAAGGACTCTTTGAGTTTCATTTAGGCAGGCAGTTAAATTGCTCACCTTGATCCTGTTGAAGCCTCACTTTAGGCTTTTAAAGGCATGTCTACTTTAGTTTTGCCCTTAGTCCTAGGGTATAACCCTTACCCCTAAGGCATAAACTTTTGGGATTCCAATGGAAAACATGAGGTATTTAAGAAATTCCTTGGTGAAATTTGAATGCCAAATTCTACTGAAATCTCCACTCAGTGTTTTAGCTTCCAGCGAATGCTTTCCCTTGGATTCCTTGGAGTCTTGTACCATGTAGGAGTCACCCAAGGATTTGAGAGGAATTTCTATGCAGATTTTGAGGCTTACCCCTATTCGGCTTTCTCTGTTCCTGGACTTTCCCTCTCAATTTAGAACCACTCTGGAAGCTCCTCACACTCTGACCTGTGTATCATCAGCCCATTAAGGCTATTGCTTTCTGCTTTAGATTTATTCCTCGGTGTAAGTTTAGAATTGTTATTGGCAAGAGTATTGGTCTGATACAAGCTGCTTTGTGATTACTGGAACAGGTTTTAAAAACATTTTTTTACATTGTAACACCAAACATTTAATGCAGTAAGACATAATTCATGTGTTTTGGTCTTTAAAATCTTTTTGCTTTTAAAAATGGCATATATACTCATATTTCTTTGAGGCCCTGCTAGTCAGCCCTCAAGACTTTACCTGGAAGACAGGCATGGTGGGCATGCCTGTAGTCTCAGCTACTAGGGAGGCTGAGGTGGGAGGGTCACGTGAGCCCAGGAGTTCTGAGCAGCAGTGCACTATACCGATTGCATATCTGCTCTAAGTTCAGCATCATTATGGTGACCTCCCAGAGCAAGGAACCACCAGGTGGCCTAGGGAAGAATGAACCAGCCCTAGTCAAAAATGAAGCAGGTCAAAACTCCTCTGCTGATCAGTAGTGGGATCATGTCTGGGAATCACTACTGCACTCTAGCCTGGGCAATATAGCAAGGCCCTATCTAGAAAAGAAATGAAAAAAGAAAACAAAAGGAAACAGGAAACTCTCTTTATCTAAGTGAGAATCTTGGGCTAAATAATCTTGATTTAAGTGCCTTTCCCAGCCCTGGAATTCTACAATCAACAGAAATCAATAAAACCATCTTCTCATCCACTCTATCTTTTCAGGCTAGACACATCCCTGTCACTAGATCCTTATTACCTGGGCAGAGAGACATAGGTGGACAGAGCACTCAATATAGAATCCCTGGGATTATACTGGTTTACATACAAACACCCCACTTCTGTGAGTCCCACAGTGACATGCACAATGATGAACACTATGAGTCAACACACACACACAGTGACATACATAGGAGCATATACAGGCATACATGCCACTGTACCAAACTGGGTCCGTTTGCCTGAGCACAACAGAAAGCCATACACCAAAGCACCAGGTTTTTGCAGTGAGAAAGGTTTATTGCTGGGCAGCTGAATAAAGAGACAGGAGTTGGGCTCAAATATGTCTCCCAGCGCTGGGGGTTGGGGCAGATTTTATAGTCAGAGAACAATGAGGCCTCAACTCACAGGATCCTTTCATGAGGTGACTCCAGGGCTCGATGTAATTGGATCCTAGATCTTACCATGTGGTGCCTTCAGTCCTTGTTCTTCAGTCCCTGTTCTTCAGTCTGAGCACTTAGGTTCCACCTGTGGTTGCACTCTTGATTCATCTGGGCATGCTCAAGTTCCATAACATTCAACGCGGGTGTCCATGGCAAATGAAAAATAATTCACAACTTTGCTACAAAAAGTTGCCAGATTAGTCTGGTAAGGTTACATACACACATCACAAGTGGATCTGTGAGATCCACAGTCCCACAAACTTAGAGAGGTGCATACCCACTCACATGCAAACTAGAATTGTGAGAGGACAGCCACACACACAGGTCTACAGATTCATCCATGCAATACCCGTTACATATTTACCTGTATAAGGCATATGTCTGTCATACAAAACATATTCAGGTAGTGAGACATAGATGATACTATGAACCATCCAGAAATAGTCACATAAAGATGAACATACAGAGGGGCACATGCATAAATGCACACCTAGTCATTCATTCAGACCTGTGTGACCACAGTGAGACACACACATACACATGAGCACATATAAAGACTCAGACCAGACCTGTAAGTCAACAGCTATATGTCAACACATAGAAAATCCTATCCCACCCTTGATCAACTCTCAGTAGGAATTCTGGTAATAAACCTCGGTTCTAGAGTTACTCAGCCTCCTCCTGGCTGTGTGACTTGGGACAAGTTACCCTGCCTACCTGTACTACAGATTCTTCATGTCTAAAACGGGGGTAATAATAGTTAGCAAACCTCATTGGGCTGCTGTGAATTCTGCCAGAAAATACATGTCCAGCTCTTAGAAGCATGCCTGGCATGTGTTCAGTGCTCAGTACCTACTTGCTGTTGCTGTTGTTGGCATTATCACTACGTTAATGTTAGATGAAGTGTGCGAAGACTGGGCCGCCACCCAGACTCTCCTTCCCCAGTGCCTGAGGGTGGACTGCAGTGAGGGACACCTGGCCTGTCTGGGAGCAGGGCTGGGGCTCTCCCAAATCTGGAGGCCCCTCCCGTGGACCTCAGAAGGCTGGCTCCAGAAGTAACAGCGGGGGCACGGCCCCCGGGAAGCCCCTCGAGAGCAAGCCCACCACCGCCAGTAACCCTAGGGCCTCAGCCTTTCCTGCACACAGGTGTGCAGCGGAGCGTACCTGACTGCACCTGGAGACTTGGACAAACGGACACACAATTCCTGGTTCCTGGGCATCTCTCTCCCGGTACGCCAGCAATCTGACTCCCAAGCAGCGGCTCCGCACTGGGCCCACATCGAGATACAGAGTGCCTTCCACGGCAAGGAGCGTAGTGCCCGGAACTATGTTTCCCGAAACTGTGCTACAAGCTCTTCAGGGTCGAGTTGCCAGGGAGGCCCCGAGACCTGGAGCCGACTGGGAAACGAGTTTTACGCATGCGCGGCGCAAAAGCTGCCGGGAGGTGTAGTTCGAATCCGTTCGGCGCATGCGCACTTTCCCGTGGTGGCCGCCGAACTGCTCTTTGTGGCGCTAGCTGTCCTTTTGTGGGAGGCCGGTCCGCTCGCTCGCGGATCCATCCGACCGTCGGTCGTTTTCTCCGTCTGCTCAGGGACCTATTTGCCAGCCTAGCTCCCTTCCCGCTGGCTCCGGGCGGCGGGAGCTGAGACCTGGCCCTGGTCCCCGGGCGCGGGTGCTCCCGCAGGAGTGTGTGACTGACCGTGTGTGCTGGGCGTGTGTGATGGGGACGGAGGCGAGCCCGGTGTGGGGTGCGGCTGTGTCAGCAGACGGGTGTGACGGGGGTGAGCCCAGTGTGGGAGGTGGGGTGTCCGCGGAGCCTGCCTGAGCCCGGCCGCCGCCGGGGGCGGAGAGGGGGCCCCGTGCGTGTGGTCGCGCAGCTGTGAGCGCGCGGCGACCCCACGAGGCTCCCCTGCAGGCCGCTGTCGGAACCCCAGGAGCAGGACTTGCTTCCCTGGGCCTGACCTGGGGACCAGGAGTCTACGGACCTGCCCACTCCTCCGGGGGGACGCTGGCGAGGGGGCCATGGAGACCTCGGCCCCGAAGCCAGAGGAGACAGGTACAACTGCGCTCTCTTTGTCAGTGAGTCTGTGGATTTGCACTTGAGGATACTGATACTCAGGTCAGGCTGGTGTCCTTACCCGCCCAGCAGATTAGGCCTCCTGCTTCTTCACTGAGCAACCACTTGTTCCCACTCAAACATGCTTGGTGGAAGGAAGGGAATGGCAGTGTTCTTCCTCATTAGTTGAAGTGTCTGAAACTCAGGCAGAATCAAGCCCTGATGCTGTATCAGTGTGTGCTGGCTGTTGGGGCTCCTTCTCACCACCTGGCTGGACAGTTCCCGCGTCTGATTCCCACCTTTGCCCGAGGGGGTGGGCTTTAGCTCAGGCTTGAGCCAGATGGCTGTGGGCAGAGCAGCCCCCTTGACTCATTTCTCCTTCCCCAGCTCTTTCCTGTCAGGATCCTGCTGTTTCTCTCAAAGAGAATCCAGGGGATATATCTGGTTGGGGTCTTCAGGAAGCCAGATGTGAGGTGAGTGGCTGTCTTTTCTCCCTTCTTTATGAAGAGGGTTGGCACCTTCCTTCCTCGGCCCTGGATCTGCATCATCCTCAGACCTTCACCTGGGGACCTGCCCTGCGGTACAGGCAGCAGGAACAGCTCCAGTTGAAGAGTCTGGATATTGCCCCAGGTGTGCGCTGGAGATGAATCTTCTTGAATGTCCCTTCCAGCCGGATTCAGTGGGTCAGTGGCCAGAAGCTGTATGCCCAGCACTGCGCTGGGAGCTCTGAGAAGTGTTTTTAGTGGAACCTGAGCAAGTAGGTGACATCTCATGTGAGGTCACTTCGCTGATCTCCACATGCTGGCGGGGGGTTGATGCAGACCCCGGGGGATGTTTGCAGCGCTGGTCCTTGTTTGGGGGAGTTTACTGGGATGGAATCAGGTAAGGCATGTGGAACAGCTGAGGAAGGACCGCACTGCAGCACTGGGGTGAGATGACGACAGTAGGGGACGTGTCCCTGCGTGCTCTCTGCTATACCAGGTCCCTGACGTGGGGCCTCCATGGATAGACCTGGAGGTTTAGAGAATCTGGGAGCTCAGCAGGGAATTGGCATAGGGGCCACTTCTACAGGTAAGTGGAACCCAGATGCTGCCTTTTATAGATTTGGACTTCGCTCCTTATTTTATTTTGCCTCCTAAACTACCCCACGCCATGGTGGTATTTAGAAGGGTGCAGTTGACAAAGAGAGTGCAGTGTAGAGAAAGGTCTAGAGGGTTGAGGGACCTTTGATTTTTATTTTTTTAGGATTTGTGATTTTGTCAATCTCTCACTCAAAAAAGGTGAGGGTGACCGACAGACAGAAAAAGCTCTAAAACATGTATCATGAGATGTGCCTGGCTTCCGCAGTGTGTTAGAATGCTCCATGGTTCTAGGAAACACTCGAGATATGGCAGTCAAATGCAATGCATGATCCTTGATTGGAGCAGAGATCCAAAAAAAGATTGATATAAAGCAGTTTGGGACAATTGAGAAAATTTGAAAATGGGTTGTATGTTAGATAATGTTGTATCAATAGTAAATTTCTTTGGTGTGAAGACGGTACTGTGATTATGTGAGAGAATACCCATGGGAGATACAAGCTGAAGAATGTAGGGGAGATGTCAGCTGCAACTCCCCTTCAAATGGTTCAGCCAAAAATGTATGTGCATGTGTGTGTGTGCAGCTACCTCAAGGTGGTAGTGCCCTTCTTGTGCGTATGTGTTATTCCTAAAATACTAGCATGTTAGATGTTTGTGTAACCTGTCTTCTTTCCTGAGTACTCCTCATGTTTGGCTCTCTCCCGACAGTCTCCTTCACACTCATGGTCTCGGTTTTTCTGGTCTCCTGGGACGTCTCACAGGGTCTCTTCTGACTTCTCTGCTGGCTTCATTACCACATCAGTATTTGAGTCCCACTCACATGACCTGGGCATTTTGTTCCCTTTCCTGCAGAATGAAGACACATTGGACATGGGCTTCTCCCAGCTGGTTGGAGACACACCCAGAGGGCCTGTGCTGGGCTCAGACCCTACCCTACTCTTGCTGGTTGATGCCCCCACACTGATGCCATGTAGCCCCCCACCCCTACCCCACAGCCAGCACTGCATTCCGATGCCTCCAGAGCTTTATCTCAGCCCATTTTCTCCTTCCCTGAGCCAGTGCAGCCACCATCCTCCTCCGTGCCTGTGTGCCTCAGTTAGGGGCGTGTTCTCAGCATCTGTCCTCACCATCACCTCATCTCCCTGAAATCCAGTGCCTTTTGGAGTCAGGTTTATTGAGGTGTAATTTATATACAGCACAGTTCTCTAAGTTTATGATTTGATGAATTTTGGCAAATGTACACAGTTGTGTCACCAGCACCATAATGGTGATATGGAACATTTCCATCACCCAAAAATTTCCTCATGCCACTTTGCATTAGGTCCTCTCCCCTCACCCCTTGGCAACCGCTACAGTTTTGCCTTTTAAAGAATTTTGTATGGAATTATATGCTATGTAGTCTTTTGTCTCTGACTTACATCACTTAGCTCATGCTTTTGTGTTCATCCATGCAGCTGTGTGAATCAGTAGTGTGTTCCTTTATATTGCCGAGTAATACTCCATTTGTATTAGTCTGCTGTGGCTGCTGTGACAAAGTACCACAAATTGGGGAGCTAAAACACCAGAAATTTATTTTCTCTCAGTTCTAAAGGCTTGAAGTCTGAAATCAAGGTTTCAGCAGGGTCGATTTCTTCTGAGGCCTCTCTCCTTGGCTTGAAGACGGCCACCTGCTCTCTGCGTCTTCGCGTGGTCTTACCTCCATCCATGTCTCTGTCCAAATACCCTCTCCTTATGAGGACACTGGTTATATTGGATTAGGGCCCATTGCAATGAATTTATTTTAACTTAATTACCTCTCCAAATACATTGACATTTTGAGGTACTGGGTGTTGGGACTTCAACATGGGACCTGGGGGGCACACGATTCAGGGCACACAATTCAGCCCATAACACCATGGGACAGATATGATACAGTTTGTTCATCTGTTCACCGGCTGATGGACATTTAGGTTGTTAACAGATTTTGGATGTTACCAGTAAACCTGCTATAGATGTTTAAGTGTAAGTATTGCCATGTGTTTTCATTTCTTTTGAATAAATAGCTAGGTGTGAAATAGCTGAGCCATATACTAAATATATGTTTAATTATCAATTTTATTTATCTTTTCAAAGAACCATCTTTTGGGGCCTTGCACGGTGGCGCATGCCTGTAATCCTAGCACTCTGGGAGGCTGAAGTGGGAGAAATGCTTGAGGCCAGGAATTCAAGACCAGCCTGAGCAGGAATGAGTCCCTGTCTCTACAAAAAATAGAAAAATTAGCCAGGCATGGTGGCCACACCTGTAGTCCCACCTACTCAGGAGGCTGAAGCAGGAGAATCACTTGAGCCCAGGAGTTTGAGGTTGCAGTGAGCTATGATGACACCATTGTACTCCAGCCTGGTCAACAGAACAAGACCTTGTCTTGAAAAAAAAAAAGAACCATTTTTGGTTTTACTGGTTTTCTCTAATGTTTTTCTGTTTTCTATTTCGTAGATTTCAGATCCTTATTATCTCCTTCTTTTACTTTGGTTTCTTAAGATTGAAAATTAGATACTGATTTGACACCTTTTTTCTTTTCTTATATTAGCATTCAATGCTGTAAATTTATTTATTTATTTTAGTTTTTTCTTTAGAGACAAAATCTTGCTCTCTGACACCCAGGGTAGAGTACAGTGGTGCAGACATACTCCCCTGCAACCTCAAATTCCTGGGCTTAAGTGATCCTCTTGCCTCAACATCTGAGTAGCTGGAATGCTGTAAATTTCCTCTAAGCACTGCCTTATCTCCATCCTACAACTTTTGTTATGTTCTATTTTCTTTTTTATTCAGTTTGAAATATTTTCTAATTTCTCTCTTGATTTTTTTTTCTCAGTCATATGTTATTTTGGAGTATGTTATTTAATCCAAATATTTAGGGCATTTTCCAGATAGCTTCCTATTATTGATTTCTAATTTAATGCTGTGGTAGTCAGAGAATGAACTTTGAATAATTTAAATTGTTTCTAATTTACTAAGACTTATTTTATTTCCCACAGTGTGGCTTATTTTGGTAAATGTTTCATGTGCACTTGAAAAGAATATATATTCTGCTTTTGTTAGCTAGAGTGTTCTGTCAATATCAGTTAAGTCAAGTTGAATGATAGTGTTATTTAATTGTTCTGTCAGTTTTTGCTTTGTGTATTTTGAAGCTCTGTTAATTGGCACGTCTATATTTAGGATTATTATGAGCTCTTTAAGAATTAACCGTTTTTGAGACCAGCCTGAGCAAGAGCGAGATCCTGTCTCTACTAAAAAAATAGATATTAGCTGGACAACTAAAAATATATAGAAAAAAAATTAGCCAGGCATGGTGGTACATGCCTGTAGTCCCAGCTACTTGGGAGGCTGAGACAGGAGGATTGCTCGAGCCCAGGAGTGTGAGGTTGCCGTGAGCTAGGCTGATGCCAAGCACTCTAGCCCAGGCAACAAAGTGAGACTCTGTCTCACAAAAAAAAAAAAAAAAAAAAGAACTAACCCTTTTGTCATTATGTAATATCTCTCTTTATGTCTGATAATATGAACATTTCTCTGAAATTAACTTTGTTAATACAGCCACTTCAGCTTTCTTTTGATTAGTGTTTGCAAGGTATATCTTTTTCAATCCTTTTACTTTTAACCTGTAGTTATCTTTGCATTTAAAGTGGGTTTCTATAGCTGGCATATAGTTGGGTCTTGCTTTTTTATTCAGGTTGACAGTCTCCACCTTTTAATTAGAGTGTTTAGACCATTCACATTTAATGTAACTATTAATATGGTTGGATTTACATTTCACATTTTGCTATTTGCTTTCTGTGTCTTGTGTCTTTTTGTTTCTCTGTTCCTCCCTTAATGCCTTCTTTTGAGGTAAACAAATGCTATTGTAGTATACTCTCTTTTTTTTTTTTTTTTTGAGACAGAGGCTCACTCTGTTGCCTAAGCTTGAGTGCCATGGTGTCAGCCTAGATCACAGCAACCTCAGACTCCTGGGCTCAAGCAATCCTTCTGCCTCAGCCTCCCAAGTAACTGGGACCACAGGCACGTGCCACCATGCCCAGCTAATTTTTTCTATATATTTTTAGTTGTCTAGCTAATTTCTTTCTATTTTTAGTAGAGACAGGGTCTCGTTCTTGCTCAGGCTGGTCTCAAACTCCTGAGCTCAAACAATCCACCCACCTTGGCCTCCCAGAGTGCTAGGATTACAGTCATGAGCCACCATGCCCGGCCTCTAGTATACTCTTAATTCCTCTTATTTCATTAACTTTTTTTCCTTTTAGTTATTTGATTGGTTGCTGGACATTGTGAATTTTACTTTAAGTGGGTTTTTGGAATTCCTTAAATGTTTCTGGGTTTTTTTTTCTGGGATGCAGTGAAATTACTTGGCATTAGTTTGGTCTTTTCAAGGATCAAAGCAAGTCTAGAGTAGGTGGCAGCTGGGATACCAGGCCTGGGGGAGCAGGGAGGTATGAGGCAAGAAGGAGTAGAACGCAGTCAGATGAGGACTCCAAGTGTACTCTTAGTCCCTTGGGGCACAGAACTTGCTGATACATACAAGGTTTCCTTCCTTAGAGTATAATCATGGTTTCTAGTTGAGTTGGATCCTTTTCTTATAGTGAGTTTTGATTAGAGTTGCTGGGTATTTTGTAGTATTCTTTCAAGTTTTTTTGTTTTTTGTTTTTTTGAGACAGAGTCTCACTCAGTTGCCCGGGCTAGAGTGCCGTGGTGTCAGCCTAGCTCACAGCAACCTGAAACTCCTAGGCTCAAGTGATCCTACTGCCTCAGCCTTCTGAGTAGCTGGGACTACAGGCATGTCCCACCATGCCCAGCTAATTTTCTCTATTTTTAGTAGAGACGGGGTCTCACTCTTGCTCAGGCTGGTCTCGAATTCCTTAGCTCAAACGATCCACCTGCCTCGACCTCCCAGAATGCTAGGATTACAGGCATGAGCCACCACAGCCGGCCTCTTTCAAGTTTTTTAAGTTGGAAATTCTTGACCCAGGAAAGCATAGCATCTCATCCAGGACATGGTGCATAGTGCAGCAGCCATGAGCCCCACCTCGAGTTGCCAGGTCCCAGCAGTGTCCATTCAGACTCACTTTTCCGGTTCAGAAGGCTGGCTGGGGCATGCATACTGATTCCCAGCCCCCCTCCCTGCCCCTGGTCACCAGCTCAGCCGTGGTCAGGGCCTACAGCACAATCTTCTATGCTTGGGAGAAGGTCAACTGAGAGTTACCCTTTACTCATAAGGTCCTTAATCAATCTGTACCTCCCTGGGAACCATGGAAACAGAGTCATTCCTGTCCTGGGTGAGTGAGAATGTACATGTCATTTCAGGAATCGGTGACTTTCAAGGATGTGGCTGTGGATTTCACCCAGGAGGAGTGGGGTCAGCTCGACTCCCCACAGAGGGCCCTGTACCGGGATGTGATGTTGGAGAACTACCAGAACCTCCTTGCCCTCGGTAAGGGACTACCTGAAGGCTGGGCGTCTGCTCTCAGCTTTTCCCACATGGTTGATATTACCAAGGGTCCCTTCAGCATCAGCCCTGGTGCCAGAAGTGTCATGAGGTGGAAACATGGCCTTTGCCTCCAGGCACTCATGGCCAGGGGCCTCAGCCATGCCAGAAGTCCCCAGTGGGCAGCCATGGTAGCTGGTGGCATCCTCACTGGGAATCGCCCCTGGTCTCAGAGAGGGGGGCAGGGAAGGGAGGGAGGACTAGAGCCCAGCCTGCCCTGTAGCTGTCCTTGTGCAATGAAGGGAAGGTGTCAGCACATGTGGCATCACCATAGCATTTATTATAATTTGGGTTCCATGTCTGAGGCCCCTCACCACTCTAGGGCCCAGGGGGCTTCCTGTTGCCGGGCGATGGTATACAGTTCACATGCCCTCTGTTGTTCATGAGACGTCCCATAGGCTGGCTGGGCCTGGAGTGCCTTGGCACAGCCAGCCCTACTGCTTTCTCCCATGAGCAGGGCCTCCTGTCCGCAAGCCAGACGTGATCTCCCATCTGGAACGAGGCGAGGAGCCGTGGCAGGTGCAGAGGGAAGTCCCTGGAAGGTCTCATCCAGGTGAGCAGGCGACACAGGTGGAAGGGTGCTGGCCCTACCTGCAGTGCCCCCTCCTCACTCCTCACGTGGCTCTGGTTTTCATTCCATGTTCCCACTACCCTGGCTCCCTCCGCCTTCCCAGGGCCTCTGCTAGACCCTCCCGCCTCCCTCTCTCCCTCCAGCATGTATTGAGCAATGACTGTGTGCAGGACCTGTACTGTGAAGACAGCAGTGAACAGAGCCAGCCAAGATGCCTGCCTACTGGTGGGGATGGGGGACACAGGAATAGCACTGTGTGGATGGTGATATTTAACAAGTGGCATTTGCTGGGGAATGGGAAGTGTGTGGGGGGTTGGAGTTGAGGCTCTGCTCACTGAGAAGGGACAGGAGCAGTAAGGAGACAGTGGGAGGTGGCACTGGTCAGGCCAGGGTCAGGGTCAGCTGTGTCCACTGGGCTACAGCCAAGGTGCTGGCCTTCCCAAGTGAAAGAGGCCAGGGACGGGTCCTAGGCAGAAGGTGGTCTGTTTTTTTTCTCTGACATTTTTTTCCATAGACTTCTTTCTGAGTCAGTAAATGAATAAATGAATTATATAATTTCAGCCTAATTTAGTGGACAGTGACTGCTGAGCGTGTTGGGTTTCTGGGAAGCATGAAACATATACCTTTTTGTGGGAAAGGCTGCCACAGTGCAGTTAAACACAGAGCCACAGGACCATCTGTGTATGGGGCCAGGGTGGCTGGGGTGAGGGTGAGGCAGCCCCTCTGCAGTCCTGACTCCCCCCATACCACCCCAGGCGCCTCTCTGCATGGCAGCCGTAGCCCCAACTTCCTTCACTTTCTCACCCCAGCCTCTGCTGCTGTTTCTGTTCTCTTTGCCAAAAGAGAACAGAGTTTTAAAAATTAAAATTTTGGTTTGGTTAATATATGTTTATACTGAAAATTAGGATAATACAGAGAAATTTTGAAATCTCCCATAATCTTTCTGCCCAGCGATAACCCATTTCATTTCCCTGTATTTCCTCACAGCTGCTTCCCTGTGTATGGACAGACATTTCTTAAAAACCACACACGCCCCTGGAATCGCAGTGTATGCTTTGGACTCTCACTCTCTGCACTCGCTGTGCCGTGGTGAGCACCAGCACATGCACTTTGCTGGAGTCACATGGACGTGCCCTGTTGCTGTGTTAGGCCCTTCTGCTGCCAAAACTACCTTTTTCTGGCCTCAGCCCCTTCTCTCTCTGCTCGGTGCGCCTTGGTGGACTCTCCGCCACCTGCCCAGTGTTGGCATCACTGCAGCCCTGTGTCACTAACCATTGTGGGGTCCTCTGCTCACGTGTCTGAAACCAGACTCAGAACTGGCCCTTCCTCTTCCCATCCCTGCTTTTCTAAAATCTTCCACCATCCACCCAGGCTTGGCCTGCTCGCCCTCTCCTCCGTCCTCCTCTTGCCATCTTCAGTCAGCAGCAAGGAGCACAATCAACATTAGCTCCGAAATATTTCTTGAATCTGCCACTCCATGTTATTCTCACAGCCTCTGCACCAATCTGAGCTTGCCATTCTCACCTGGATTTTTTAGAGAGTCTCCTTAACTGGTCTCCTGGTGACAAGCTTGCTCCCCTCTCCTTATAAGCCACAGAGCCATTTTTAAGATGCACCGTTATCATAACACCCTCTGAGTCAGGTGCCTTGTGTCCCAGCACCTGTCCACCTTGCCAGGGCTACCTCTCTGCACGTCTCATCCTCATCTTACTCTCGCCTCTGAGCTTCTACACACACTGTTCCCCCTCCTCCTGGCTACCTGCTGTCTGTCCTGCCAGGGCCAGTTCCCCCTGCCCAGCCACTTCGGACAGGTTGGGGCCCCATGCAGTGCCACCATGAACCTCTCTCCGTTATGCTAGTCTGCAGTCCTCAAAGCTGTTAGGGAAGATAGAATTAGAAGTAAAATCTCCTGCCAGCCCAGAAAACCTTCTTTTTGAGTAAGTATTTAACCAGGTGCCGTGCAGGGGGCAGAAAGAAACCAACCCCCTTTACAGAGCCAGGCAGCTCCAGCCCGGTGCACCGGGCAGAGGTACATACTGGACTGGACTCCCACAGAGGCAGGCAGGATGCACCCTCCCGCTCCACATCCACATTTCACAGGGGCTCCGAGCAGGACATCAGGATGCAGAGCTGGCACGAGGCTTATTGAGCTCCTGAAAACACCTGAAGCCTGTGAGACAGAGAAAGCATTTGCAATTCCCTGTGTTCTGAAGAGGACACTGGTGCAAGTGTGTGGGGTCCTTTTTCCCTTTTAGCTCCAGGGAAAATTTTTAATTTATTTTTTTAGACTTACATTTACCCTATGTTTACACCCAGCACCCCACATGGCATTGACAGGCAGCAGTCCATCAGTGTTCCCACAAATGAATGGAATCCTGGTCGCCAGACCCTGAGCTTGCCCCTTTCTTAGCCCCACCCCGGGTACTCGCTTGAAGCTGCTGTTTTTGGATCCCCTGGGCTCTTCCGCCTCTCTGGCCTTTGCCGCTCTCTGGCAGCTCCTTCCCATTTCTTTCTCCCCTTCCCTTCCTACATCGCTTAGCCATCTCATCCTGGGAGCTGTCCTTTGTCTCTCTGCCTTCGTGCCTCTGAGCTCTTTGTCTCCATTGGCTGCTGCTCTCTTTTCTGGGCTTATCTGGGTCTCCAGGTTGGCTGTCATATCTGAATCCCGGGCTAGGTGCGGTGGCTCATGCCTGTAATCCCAGCACTTTGGGAAGCCAAGGTGGGAGGATTGCTTGAGGACAGGAGTTCGTGATGAGCCTAGGCAATATAGTGAGACCCCATCTCTACAAAAATTAAAAGAATTAGCCTGAGGCTGGGCGTGGTGGCTCATGCCTGTAATGCTAGCACTCTGGGAGGCTGAGGTGGGTGGATCGCTCAAAGTCAAGAGTTCAAAACCAGACTGAGCAAGAGCGAGACCCTGTCTTCACTAAAAATAGAAAGAAATTAATTGGCCAACTAAAAATATATAGAAAAAGTTAGCCAGGCATGGTGGTGCACGCCTGTAGTCCCAGCTAACTCCAGAGGCTGAGGCAGGAGGACAGCTTGAGCCTAGGAGCTCAAGGCTGTGGTAAGCTGTGATTGAGCCACTGCACTCCAGCCTGGGTGACAGACAGAGGCCGTATCTCAAAAAAAAAAAAAACCCGCAAAAACCAAAAACAAAACCGAATTCCAGGGCCATGCTTCCACCTACTCAGAAAACTCCATTTTCCATTTCTTACAGAAGGGGCACATGGGCCTGAGATGGAGGAGTCCTCCCAACAGCAGGACATTTGCAAAGAACCATCCCAGGAGCCGGCTGTGGGGCAAGCGCCAAGGCCCAGCCTTCACGGGGCCAGTCTGGGTGACTCGTGGGCCTGGGAGAGCCAGGCTGGTGGTCTGCGGCCCAGTCGGGCTGTGCGCTGGCAGCCAGCATCTGCCACCCCCAGGGACGTTTCTGCAGAGCCAGGATTCGGGAAGTTCGAGGAGACTCTCCCGCTCAGGTGCGCCCTGTCCGCCCAGCAGAGCATGCCCCCAGGAGGCCACTGTCCCGACAGACACAGCAAGGACGTGCAGTCCCCTGAGGACGGCACCGAAGCCCCGGCCAGGACATGGGCCAGGGAAAACCCTTGCGAGTCCAGGGAGCCAGGTAAGTTCCACCGCGTACCCAAGCGGGCAGTAGGCGCCAGAGAGGGCCCGTTCGCGTGTGGTGAGTGCGGAAAGGCCTTCCGCCAGAGCTCCTCGCTCACGCTGCACCGGCGCTGGCACGGCCGGGAGAAGGCCTACAAGTGCACCGAGTGCGGCAAGGCCTTCACGTGGAGCACCAACCTGCTGGAGCACCGGCGCAGCCACACGGGCGAGAAGCCCTTCTTCTGCGGCGAGTGCGGCAAGGCCTTCAGCTGCCACTCGTCCCTCAACGTGCACCAGCGCATCCACACGGGCGAGCGGCCCTACAAGTGCAGTGCCTGCGACAAGGCCTTCAGCTGCAGCTCGCTGCTCAACATGCACCTGCGTGTGCACACGGGAGAGAAGCCCTACAAGTGCGGCGAGTGCGGCAAGGCCTTCAACCAGCGCACGCACCTCACGCGCCACCAGCGCATCCACACGGGCGAGAAGCCCTACAAGTGCGGCGCCTGCGGCAAGGCCTTCACCTGCCACTCGTCCCTCACCGTGCACGAGAAGATCCACAACGGGGACAAGCCGTTCAAGTGCAGCGAGTGTGAGAAGGCCTTCAACAACCGCTCGCGCCTCACGCTGCACCAGAGGACGCACACGGGCGAGAAGCCCTTCGAGTGCGCAGACTGCGGCAAGGCCTTCAGCTGCCACGCCTACCTCATCGTGCACCGGCGCGTCCACAGCGGCGAGAAGCCCTTCAAGTGCAACGAGTGCGGCAAGGCCTTCAGCTCGCACTCCTACCTCATCGTGCACCAGCGCATCCACACGGGCGAGAAGCCCTTCGACTGCAGCAGGTGCTGGAAGGCCTTCAGCTGCCACTCGTCCCTCATCGTGCACCAGCGCGTGCACACGGGCGAGAAGCCCTACAAGTGCCGCGAGTGCGGCAAGGCCTTCAGCCAGAACCACTGCCTCATCAAACACCAGAAGATTCACTCCGGAGAGAGAGCGCTCAAGTGTGGCGAGTGTGGCGAGACGTTCAGCTGGAGCTCGCACCTCCTGGAGCACCAGAGGCTGCACAGCCAGGAGAAGCCCTTCGCCATCCAGTTCAACAAACACCTTCTGAGCACATACTACGTGCCCAGCAGTCTGCTGGGCGCAGGGGACACAGGGGACAGGGATGTTGACCAGATGAACGCACTAGACGTGGCCAAGCTCTTGTGCGTGGTTCCGCCCGCAGCCAGCAGGAGTTTCTCCCTGGGGAGCAAACCTGGCAACTAATGTGATGCAGCCACTTTCGGAGCCACCCAACCTGCGTTCCTTCCCGGCCGCGCTGGTCCAGGCCGCTGGTTGGTCCAGAAGCACGATCCTTGCCTTATTGCCAGGTCAGGCGGACAGGCCGCGACTCTTCCTTTAGTTAGAGTCAGTCACCTCCCTGCAAGGGGTACACTTCAGGAGGAGAGCCTTAGGGCCATTTCAGGAAGCCCTGTCACCTGTTTTCCTTGTTGGGTCTGGAAGTCATCACCAAGGAGACAGATCGTTCCTACAGATAAAAAGAAGGTATGTCAACTATTGTTTGGGCATGGTTTCCAGCTGGAATTTCCTCTGTAAACTGGTATGTTCAGAATAAGAATAATAAAGTAGAAGAATCAGAAACAGTTTTCTTCCCAGTGAACACTGTTATATTTCTGGAGGGGAGAATAATCTTGTATGCTGGGCATTTGGAAAAAAGCGAATTTTCTGGACTTACCTCGTGTAAATAGCTTTACTGCAGAGCTGTCTATTACTAACAGCACAGTTGAGTGCGCTCCATGGCCAGCCCAAATGGGGCTCTTGTACAAACCCCAGAAGAGGTGACCCTCCCCATACCCACGCTCTCCAGAGACAGGAAGACAGACTTAATCTGGAGTGAATGTCTCTTCTACTCAGTCTGAAGCAAGAATAAGCTGCCCTCTCAGTGGTAATCCTTTACATTTGTATAGAGTGCTGTAGCTGATGAAATGCTTTTGGTGTGCTTTTTAAAATATGAAGATAAAACAACCGCACTTCAGAAAAGGTAGACTTAAGAAAAATAATATGCCCGTAATTCTTAATAAAACTGCATTTTGCACTTTGATGCATTACCTTTTGCTTTGTTCGTATTAAGAGTTTTACTAATTAAACATAGTTTATCATTTTTTTTTAATCTTTTTTCCCTCTTAGCTGCATAGCAGAATTTTTTTTCTGAGTAACTGAACCATCCTTGGAGTTATAATTCTAAATGGGGGCACCGCGTTCTGTCTGGTCCATTAGGATCTCTTTTGTTGGATAGTGAAGTTATTTCCGTGTTTTTCACTGTCATAACTAATTCTTCATTGAGCATCTTTTTGCATTATACTTCGCTGGTGTTTTCTTAGATTTCTAGAAGTGAAAATTTTAAGATAAAGGAAATGAATATCTTCAGAAATTATTTTAGTATATTTTTGTAGTGTGTTTCATTACTAAGAAGTCAATCACCAACATTGATCAGGCAGGAAAGTCCCCTGCTTGTCCATCTCCTAGAGACAGGACTGTTGGAAGTTGGGTGTCCGGATGACATTTGCTCAGTGCTGGGTGACAACATGTTCGTGGTCCTTGGTGTGTGTTGCCTGGTTGCTTTCCTCAGGAGTGTCTAGGTGCTAGCATCTCATAGCACTTCTTAGAGCCACATGATGACAGTTGTGGGACCCTTTATAGCTGCGTTGGTAAAATAAAAATATAATCTAGATTTTTATTTGTTTTGAGATAGGGTCTCACTCTGTTGCCCAGGTACAGTGCAGGGTGACATCATAGCTTACTGTAGCCTCAAACTCCCAGGATCAAGCGATCCTCCTGCCTCGGCCTCCTGAATAGCCAGGACTACAGGAGCCACCACGCCTGGCTAATTTTTCTATTTTTTGTAGAGAGGGCCTGGGCTCAAACCTTGGGCTCCCAAAGTGCTAGTATTACAGGCATGAGCCACGGTGCCCAGCCTGTAATCTAGGTTTGAGTCATTGTTTTATTCTGTTTTGGTTTTTTTGAAATAAAGTCTCACTCTGTTTGCCTGGGCTAGAGTGCCGTGGTGTCAGCCTAGCTCACAGCAACCTTAAACTCCTGGGCTCAAGCAATCCTTCTGCCTCAGCCTCCCAAGTAGCTGGGACTACAGGCATGCGCCACCATGCCCGGCTAATTTTATATATATATATATATTTTTTTTCAGTTGTCCAGCTAATTTCTTTCTATTTTTTTAGTGGAGACGGGGTCTCGCTCTTGCTCAGGCTGGTCTCGAACTCCTGAGCTTAAACGATCTGCCCACCTCAGCCTCCCAGAGTGCTAGGATTACAGGCATGAACCACCACGCCTGGCCTGATTCATTGTTATAATATTCAGTTTTCTTCCTCATTTAAAAAAAAATTAAAATTAAAATATTTTCCTGGGCCCTGGACACTGTGCCCTGGAATGCTTTTAACTTAATGAGCTGAAAGTGGCATCTTATTGTTTTACCTTGTACCTTTGATAAGTAATGAGATTAAATATTGGATGTGTTTTTATTGTTGGTTTTTCTTCTTGAAAAATATTTGAATATATGCTTTGTCCCTCTTTCCATTGGACTCTTGATGTTTTTCTTTTATTTACATATAAACAACTTTTCCCCCTGGTTATATGAATAATATATGTATATCAAAGAAATATGGTGGTGGAAATCACAAAATTATGAGAATACAAATGACCCTCAGTATGAGTTCATGGTGCATTACCTGGGAATCAGTATAGTAACATTTAGATGTATTTCCTTCCAGCTTTTTTTCTCTGCATGTGTAATATGCTTTTTTTTTTTAAAGAAAACTAGGTTTATATTATGCATATTATTTTTACCCTTTTCCATTTAATATTTTATTTTAAGCATTTTCCATGTTATAAAATATCTTTCAAAAACATTATTGATGGCTACATCATTTTCTATCCTATAGTTGTAGTATGATTTGTTTCTTGATTGAACATCAAAATTGTTTGTACCTATAAATAATTCTTGAACATAAATCCCTGTCCCTATCTTTGATTAATTCCTCAGAATAAATTGAGGAGTGCACTTGCTGGGCGAAGGTTTGGAACATTGCAAGGCTGTTGGTGTTTCTCGATGGAGTCCATCCAGCATGACGGGCCTAGGGTGCGATCCCCCTGCCAGCTTTCCCGAGCCCATGTCCCCACACCCTGGCCCACACGGGTCTTTCCACCTCACTTTTTATTATTTGCCATTTTGATGCATTAAGAACATATCTGTCCCTGTTTGTTGACTATTTTTCTCGTCATATGAATTGTCTATTCCTGTCTTTTGTCCACTATTCTATGTTTTTCATACACACACATCTCTTAAGGAGATTTTGTTGGATATGTAAAAGGATTTTCCAACGTTATATCATCTTTCTGTTATTGAAATAAACCCCATTTAGCAATGGTGCAGTAACATTTCTGACAGGTAGACTCACTTTTCTAGAGTTCGGGGTGCAACAAACAGAATTGTCCAAAAGTGAGTCCAAGCCAGGCATAGTGGCATGAGCTTGTAATCGCAGTGACTCAGGAGACTGAGGCAGGAGGATCACTTGAGACCAGGAATTCAAGTTCAGCCCAGGCAACATAGACTTCGTCTCTTAAAAAAAAAAAAGTTCAAAAGTGAGCCCAAGATTTCCCTTGGTTTCACCTGGAAATAAACCCTCTGTGGCTGGGGGCGTCCTCCCAGCAGGAAGGGCTGCACCCAAACCCAACCACTCCTAGCTGGCTCAGCTCCGCTGATACGATTGTTCTGCTTGCTCCCAAAATAAAACGAGAGCAAACAAGGTGGGGGTCCCTCCCCTCCCCAGAACATGCTATAGAGGCTGGACAGGAATCTGCATAAAACCCCCTGAGACAGGGGGTGTCTGCAAGGAGATGTGCCAGATGTTCTTGCATCTAGATGATCAGTCAGAACTGGCTTCTAAATTTCTGAATTATTAAAATGGCAAACATTTATTTTGTAATCTGTATAATAAGCAATTTCTACTTTGAAATATGAAATATAGGGTCCCTAATTGTCTCTATGGCAGCACTCCAGAGTGACATGACTCTTCCTGTCTTGATGAAAGCCCTGACTGGCACAAGCAGGAGAGCGGGCCTGGGAACAGGCTGCCGGTAACACTGGGGCAGAGGGGCTTGCCTCATGTTGCCAGGTCCCCCATGTAGCAGAGGGCAGAATGGCCTTCCTAGCACCAGATTCGTCTTGCCTACTTAAGAGGTCAGAGCATCCGTGCTAGTTAGGATCAGGGTCAGGCCAAGGTTAGACTAGAGGAGAGTCAGGGTCAGGGTTTGGGTTGGGTTTGCCTGTGGGTGGGGTTGGGGGCTAAGGTGGTTAGGAATTAGGCAAGAGTTAGGGAGCTAAAAGTTAGGCTAGGGTAGGAGTCAGGGTTTGAATCGGGGTGGGCTATTTTCCATGCCATGAACTTCTGGAGCAAGCCAGGCATGGGAATCAGGCTGGAGACATGGGGCCAGTGGAAGTTGCACCTTCATTTCCAGAAGTCTTATGGATTCTGTGATTATTAATTCAAAGACCACAAGATATGTAGGCCAAATGTACATGTCTTAAAAGCACATGATGGGCCAGTTCGGTGGCTCATGCCTGTAATCCTAGCAGCCTGGGAGGCCGAGGCAGGAGGATCGTTCAAGGTCAGGAGTTTGAAACCAGCCTGAGCAAGAGTGAGACCCCCGTCTCTACTAAAAATAGAAAGAAATTAGCTGGACAACTAAAAATATATAGAAAAAATTAGCCGGGCATGGTGGCACATGCCTGTAGTCCCAGCTACTTGGAAGGCTAGGGCAGGAGGATCGCTTGAGCCCAGGAGTGTGAGGTTGCTGTGAGCTAGGCTGACACCATGACACTCTAGCCTGGGCAACAAAGCAAGACTCTGTCTCCAAAAAAAAAAAAAAAAGCTATAAAAAAACAAAACAAAACTGGACTGGCATGTGAGGAGCTCACCACACTGAGGTCAGTACTCCATCCCAGCAGCAAGTAAACATGTGAACAAACTGAACATCAACAACTCTTCTTAGATCTGTTTGAGGACTGAGGTCACAGGTCACTCGAGACCCCAACATTGGACAGCCAGAGAAGCGGATACAGAGAAACACCAATGAATGGAGTAGAAACCCACAGGCGAGAACTTCTGCGGGAATGAGTTCTGGGACAGGAAAGCCTGAACTGTTATCGGAGTGGCTGGAGGCTCAGTGTGGACAAGCTTGAGAGTTAAAAACAACAAATCCAGTTTTAGAGGGGCACACACTTTTGTGAGTTTTACCTCTAAGAATGCTACCAGGTTTCCACAGTGAAGATTTAAAATGAATCTCCTTGTGCTTCCAGCAGGAGGAGAAGAGAAGTGGTTTGAAATATACCCAGGGCACTCTGCTCTCAACACTGCCTCCACTCAAGACAAACTGTTTCACCGCAGCCTGACCTGCTGGGGTTTTATCAGCATCTAACCAACCTGGGGAAAGTTAATACCTAACTCCAGCCCCATCTAGTGGTCCTGTCCCACTTAAGGTGGAAAAAAACCGAGATGCATTTGTAAAGGTCACAGCCCAGGGGTACAGGCTCCCCCAAAAGACTGAGACCTAGTCATAGATGACGGAAGCCTTCCTCTCCCCATACACATTATACTACATCACTAAACATAGCACCTTTTACCTAGTATGTCATGTCCAGCTTTCAACAGAAAATTACAAGGCATGCTGGCCGGGTGTGGTGGCTCACGCCTATAATCCTAGCACTCTGGGAGGCTGAGGCAGGAGGATCGCTTGAGCCCAGGAGTTTGAAGTTTCTGTGAGCTAGGCTGATGCCGTGGCACTCTACTAGCTCAGGTGACAGAGTGAGACTCTGTCTCAAAAAAACAAAAAAACAAAACAAGGAATTTCAAGGAGAAATAGATGAATCCACTATTGTAGTTGGAGAGTTCAACACCCTTCTGAGTCTTGGGCAGACCCAGCAGGCAGAAAAGCAGTAAGGACACAGGTGAACTCTCCAGCATCCCCAGCCAACAAGATGGAATTGACATCTGTGGAATACTCGTCTGGCAACAGCAGAACACACGTTCTTCTCACCCCAGTTGTTAAAGCGATCTGGACTTGTTCAATAAGCATATTGCTTTGCTTGGCGCCACAAGGCCTGGAAGCCCTAACCGGCCCTGAGCAAAGGTGTCTGTGTGTGTGTGTGTGTTTTCACTTAGACTTTATTTTTGAAAATGTGCAGCAAGCTGAATTTGGCCTGAGGGCTGTAGCTTGCCGACTCCTACTCTGGCTGCATGGTTCAGAGTTTGAGGTGGAGACGGGAAAGGTCGCAGAAGGAATGGAATGGGGCCACCCCCGAAGGGGCTCTAGGAGAAAGGCTCTTGACAGAGGCACCTGGCAGTTATTTTTCAGAGGAAAACCTATAAATTATAAGGCTGCACAGCTCTCTTCGCCTGGTCAAATGACTGCTGTAACAGAGGCCCCAGGTACTCTGAAATGATTGATGGCCATGAGAAGTGTCCCAAGACACAGTCTTCCCAACCCAAAGTAGCAGCAAACCCTGCTGCCAAGGAAAGCCCTAATTACGGGACTCCTGTGGCCGCCCCCCATGCACATACCAGGTATTGGCAACTTTGTAACTTGGGCTTCCCCAGTAATCAGATTTAGGATAAAACCCCGAGGAGCTCTAGGCACCTCTAAGACAAGTTACACAAAGACTCCAAACGCAGCTCCTTGAGGGGTGAGACCCCCATCGTGTGCCCTGAACTGAGGCAACAACAACTCCCCCAGCCTTCTTGCAGACACAGCATGCCCCTGGCCCCCAGCCACTACAGAGGATAGCTGCCCCATACAAATATGGTGGTCTTTGGTTCCCACACAGTAGGCAACATTTTATGGCCTTGGTTGGCATTGTTTCCTTGGAGACCCCACTACATTTAAGGGAGGCCCTCCCTATGTTCCCTGGGGCATATGACGGAAGGAGAACAAGCCCACCCAACCCTGACCACTGGTGCTCTGCCAGATGTTCCAGTGGTTCTGGCTCTCTCTGCACTTGGATTTTCATTGTTGGCATGGGTGCTCTTATTAGAATAAAACCCAGCCTTTGCCCTTTACTGTTGGCCTTGCCAAATGGGGCCCCGTGGACCTTCCCAAGTTATTAAAATGGTTAATATGGCCCAATATAAATTAAAATGGGGACTTCAAGGATTGAGATTATTATGCAAGATGTGATAGGAGAAAGGAGATTGCTTCCACCGTTTCTCCATTTAACAGCCCAATCTGGCCTGTTCTTCAAACTGAAAACAACAAATGGCATCTCATGGTGGATTGCCACCACCTTAACCCAACAGTCCATTACAGCCCCAGCCTTCATTCACCTAAAGGATGGAACCAATCCAGTCTTCTGCAGCCAACAGTTTGCTGTTTCACTTTACTGACGATGTTCCATGCAGCGCCTGATTAAACAGCCTTTGAGCCTCTGCTCCCATTTTATTTGTTTTTTTTTAATTGTGGTAAAATAGACAATGTACAGATTTTAACCATTTTAAGTGCACAGTTCAGTGGCATTAAGTATATTCACCACCATCCATCTCTAGAATGTTTTCATCATCCTAAACCAAAACTCTGTCCCTATGAAACACTAACTCCCTTCTCGCCAGTCCCCGGCAGCCACAGCACCACTTTCTGTCTCTGTGAATTCCAAGGACCTCACATACAGGGGACCACACAGTATTTGTCCTTCTGTGCCCAGCTTCTTCCACTGAGCATCATGACTTCTTGGTCCATCCATGTCATCAGAATTTCCTTCCTTTTTCTGGCCAATCACATCATCTCTGGAGGGACACAGTGCATTGTTACCTGGTTGCCTGAGGGGTAACACACACCTGTGCTGGCAGGCCCTAGATGGGACCCAGCTATCCCTAGCATGACCTTGAGAAGAGATTGAGCGGATGCTTCCAAAGAGGACACAAATGCTCCTCACTGCACTTGGGGAGGAGGCGGTGCCCACATAAGGTTCAGGACCCTGCGCCTCAGTTAAACTCTTAGACCTTAGCAGGTGCCACCCTTCTGGTGCCTCAGGTCACGGCCCCCACTTCATGCAAATGCTGTCACTGGGCCTTCTAGGTTTTCTTACGTGGCTATGCCTACTTTGGGGAATAATCTGTGCCTGGGAGACCATATCCCTTTGGCGAGCCCCATGGGGCAACGCAGAGAGGACCGGGCTGGGTTTCTGGGGGGCTCGTGTGGGCTCTTCAAGGTGCTGCCACAGCCAACCACTAGATGGCACCAAGATTCCATTGTCACCTCGCAGGCACACTTCAGTGTCAACACAGTCCTGATGGTGGCTCTATTAATAAATCCACAAGCGAGTCCCACCATGGGGGTCTTGGAATGTTCCACTGTTGAGCCTCTCAAATAAATGCCCCATGTGCACACCTAACCTCTCAAAATGCATGTCAGACCATTAAATAAGATGCTGCTGGAATACCTCCCTTTGGGATCACTGTCCCAAGGGGACTCCAGGACAGTGGCCTCTTCCATTGCCCACTGCACTTCTCAGAGTCACTGTCCAATCACAGTCCTGCGTTCCTAGGACTGCCTGACTGACAGGCACCTCAAGGTCTATTATCCAGCCCAAGGTCATTACAAACCCAGGGAGGCCCATGAGCTCACCCGGCCAGCTTCTTAACAGATGACCTCAGCCCTGTACCTGGGCTCACCCTGACGATGACCTCACCTGAAGATGGATGATCCCTGGCCACCATCCACGCAGCAGCTGGGCTCATCCCCAGGTGAGTCACCCACGACCCCGTGGCCCACTGTACCCCCGCAAAGCTCTTCTACACCTCCCAACTTTCTCGTGCTGTCCCCACTCCTCCTCCTCTTCTGAGTTGGCCTGACCTCTGCAGACCCACTCACTTGTCCTTCAACTCTTTTCTATCTTCTCCCCAGACCTCTCCTAACCCCAGCCCTGGGACACCACTGCCCGCTTGGGAGGCTTTACCTGCCATTGCGTGGAAGCCTCGCCCAAGGGACAGGCCATATCTTCAAGCATATCAACTGTTGGGTGTGTCACTTCCCTGTGCCCATGGCAGCAAATCCAACCCACCTAAACAAAACCGTCAGGATAGCACATCTTGGCACATCTATTCCGCTAGCCAATCTTCAAACCATCTTCCCAGTGGGTACAATTCTTAATTAATTAAACTCAAAATAAATAAATAGACAAACAGAAAAGACAAACCACACACTGTTGTCTCTCACTCAACAGAGACGAGACCTCTAGATCACCAAGCAGTCAGATCATGAAACCGAAAGAATCTGACCCCAGAAGTCAAACATGTGCTCAAAAAGAATCAAAATCAACACACGAGAATCGGGAACACATGACCGGGGCGGCAGTCTCTAAAGGTCCTCTGCCCAGATCACCGGTGGGCAGCCCACAGGGGGCTCCTGTGCAGTGAGAGGGATGGGAAGGCAGGTTGGGGAACCTGTGACAACCAGAGAAGGAGATGATTTTATTCAGGCTGCTGCAACGGGAAGAAAGTTGACTAATGAGGACCGTCTCCAAGGAAGGCAGGGGCTGGGTTTCCACAGAGGTGGGTAAGCAAAGGCCGGGGCGGAGGGCTGGAGGAGCTAGGAAGACGCCCGGCCAACGTGGTCCTTCAGGCCTCGCCATTTCTCACAAGGCAGAGGAAGGGGTAAGTTCTCAACCAACACTGTCTTTCTGGAGCTCAGATGAATTTTGATACCGTCAGTCTGCCTCGGTGTGTCTGTGTGTCTGGTTGCATGTTTGTGCATGTGTTTGTAGGGTGGGTGTCTGGCTCATACCCGTATTTCTTGGGGAGTGTGTGTGTTGACAGTGTGACAGTGTGACAGCTGTACCTGCCTCCGTGCTTAGGAGGGTCCGGGGTGTCTATCTCTCACTGTGTTTCTGCTTGCCTGTGGGGTGGGTGTGCTTCTAGGTGGTCTGTGTTTCTGGGTGTCAGAGGGTGTGTCTGTGTCAGTACCCAGTGGGCTCTGGCGGAGCCTGTGTATGTGGCAGGTCGTGTGCAAGTCACCGTGTTTCTGTGTGTCTGGCAGCGTGCGTGTGAGCGCTTTGCAGGATGAGGTGCGTTTCTGGGCGTGAGATGGGGTGCAGGGTGCATGTCTGAATCCGTGTGTCTGTGTGTGGTGGCATGTGCATGTGTGTGGCAGGGGATGTGTTTGTCTCATGCTTCCATGTCTCTGGTGAAGGCTGTGTGTTTGCAGGATGAATACTTGTCTGTGTTTTCAGTGTGTCATGGACTGCGCATGTGTCTGTGTTGTGGAGAATGTGCCTGTCTTGGTGTCTCAGTGTGTCAGGTTGTGAATATGTGTGTTTGGTATGAAGTGTGTTTCTGACTGTGGTGAAGTGTGTGTGTGTTGCACGGTTGTGTCTGCCTCATGGTTTCTTTGTGGCCCACAGTGTGTGTGTTGCAGCGTGGGTCTGTGTCACTGTTTCTGTGTGTGGTGGCACACGTGGTGGCCTGCAGTCCCATTTTCCATTTCCCTGTGTCTGCTGGGTTTTGTGTGTGTGCTGCAGGGGAGTGTCCTCCACACAACTATTGGCTGTAGCTGTCTGTGTGTCGCAGTGTGTGTCTTGGTGTTTCTGAGTGGTGGGTTGCATGTTTGCGTTGGAGAGCAGGTATGTGTGTGGGCGCTTCTGTGTGTCTGGGGGAGTGTGTGTATATTGGCAGGTGAGTATGTTCCTTTGGGTCCAGTTGTATGTGTGGGTACATGTTGCAGATTGTGTATCTGTCTCTGTCTCTGGGGTTCTTGTGGCATGTGTGTGTGTGTGTGTGTGTGAGTTTGAGGGGGTGTGTGTGTTGGTGTTTCCGTGTGTCCAGCCGTGAGAGTGTCTGAGGTCCTGGCAACATGCATGTGTGCGGCCCGGCCTCTTTGTGTGATGTGAGCCGTGTCCTGCTTGAAGCAGTCTGGGCCCAGTCCACACATTCCTCCTGCTCTTTTGTGCTCTGTGCTACAAAAAATATTTGCGTTTTCCACGACTCACAATTTTTCCTCCTCAATTGCTACCAGATGTGGGCCTTGTGGTCCCCGTCCCCATGACAACGGAAGTTCCAGCAGCCGAGGTTCCCTTTTGTGGCGCCTGCCCTGGGAGCTGGCACTGCTGCGAGCCCCAAGGGGGTGGGAGGAGCGGGTGGGAGGAGGTCGGGAGCGGGTGGAGGGGAGGGTCGTCCCAGCAGCTCCCTCCCCAGGTGGCCACCTGGGCCCTCCAGGGGGTTAGGACAAATGGCAGGGGCTGGCTGCTGGAATGAGGGGTCCTTGCTCTGTGCTGCACCCACAGGTCAGGTCTCGAACACCTGGGGGAGCTCCCTGGGCAGGGGGAAGAGAGGCCACAGGAAAGGCCTGGTCACTGACAGCTCTGGTGTCCCCAAATTGTGCTGGCCCAGGCTCAGGGAAGAGCCAAGGGTTGGGCAGTCAGGAAGCAGCAGTGTGGTGGACTGATGGTCCCAGGGGGTGGTGGCACAGCCTAGGCAGGAGTGTGGCCTGAACCACTGCATTGCCCACCGCTGCCCCCACCCAGTCACTGCCCTGCCCTCTCTCAGCCCAGCGGGGCATCTGCCCTTCCTGGCCAACTGAGCCTGTGTTCTCAACCCCAGCAGTCAGCATGGCGTGGTGCCCGAGTGGATCAGAGGCTGGCCAGCTGCAGGGCCACTGCTGGGAGGATGCCCAGCTGGCCCTAGGGAAGCAGCATGGCCCAGAGACAGGCAGCCTGCATTGCACGTGCTGCCCGACCAGGCCTGGCGCAGGGACTGTGCCCCTGCCAGCTGTTCTGGTTGGCCTATCTGGGGCAGGAGGCCATCTACACTCAGGTAGCTGAGCCCTTGTATGTGTGACCAACGCTGACCTCAGTGGGTATCCAGCCAGAGGGCAGGAGCGTTGCCAGGATGAGATCCCTGGGCTGCCAGCGTTCGTCAGATGACAGTGCCAGGCTGTGGGCTGCCAGGTGATCAGAGGCTCTTGGCGGCGGCAGCATCGGGAGACTTTGAGCTGGGCGTCAGGAGACCGGAGATGAAGACAGAGACTCCGGAGAACGAACGGAAAGAGGCTTGCTGGGCAGAGGCAGGAGGTGGGAGGAGCCCAGGCAATGGAGCTGTTGGTACTTAGTTGCGGGGAATGTCAGAGCCATGGAAAGGTGAGGGTCTGTGGCTTAAGGACGCCTGCCCAAGGGGGCCAGGCATGGTGAAGGCCCTGGGGGACAAATGGTCACAGATAGAAGGCCAGGCAGTAGGGGATGGCTTGGGGGCAGGGGCTCTGGGCCAGGCAGGCTCCCCGCTCTCCTTCAACCTCCTGCAGTGGCAGTGAGGAGTTTCCGGCTGAGGACAAGGAGCCCATTGAGGCAGACATCAGGGCTCTGTGCAGAGGCAGACTGTCTTGTTTGTGCAGCAGAAGGCTGGGCTGGAGGCAGTGCCTTTGGCCCCCTAGCTCCAGGCCCCCCAGCACCCCCTCAACAGCTCTGAGTCCCAAGTTAACAGCAGGAGCCAGTGGGGAAGGCACAGATCAGAGGACCCACGCCCCTCCCAGCCAAGGGCTTCTGCCAGGTCTGGGCAGACCCCCCCTTCCTCTGAGTGACCTGTCCAGGATGGGGCAGGCCAGGGCAGGGTTGGAGGGGCCTAAACTTGGTAAGTGAGCGAGGACAGGTGGATGCAGCTCTATTCCAGCGTGGTCCTGGGACACTCACACCTGGGCTCCAAGGCTGCGGTTAGGACCCAGGTCGTGGGGATGTGAGTGCAGGCCCGGCAAGGTCACCGGCAGTTTCTTTGGGGCGATCTTTGCCCAAAGCCCGCAGACAGGAAGTAATTGGTCGCAGGGAGGTTAAAAGGCACTTTATTAAGAAAGCTTTGGCCAAGCCCCTGCCGGGAGGAACCCACCCTGGGGCACCGGGTGGGGCCATAAATACATCCGCTCAGGCCACCTGAGCTGCCCCTGGGGTCCCCACGCGTGCAGGGCTGAGGGAGGCCATCAAAACCGGCTCGACAGCTGAGAGGCTGGCGCCGGAGCGCCAGGGAAGGGAAGGGGTGGACGGACCAAGCCCCCGAGAAGCAGAGACCAGCCCTCCTCCCCGGGCTCGGGTCAGCCAGATGCCTTGGAGCCCGGCCGGTGGAAAGAGCCTTACGTTCCTGGTGGCAGCTGAGGAAGGCGCTTCTGGCCAGCGGCGCCAGGCCCTGGCCAATGAGAGGCAGCCGGGGCAGAAGCGCACCTGGCCTCAGCCTATGACAATGCAATCCCGACCAAGTGCACGCGTGACCCTAAGAGGCGGTCTCTAGGCAGAACCTCCCGTCTTGGCCAATGAGATGCGGGTTGGTCAGGGCGCTCCGTGACTCGGCCAATGGGGAGCAGGGAGCCGCCGGCCAAGAGCCTGTCAGGCCTCGAACGCCGGGGCGCGCCTTCCCGCCAGAGCACGCGGCTCCAACCAGGCGGCAACTGTGCGGCCTGAGGCAACAAGAAGTAGCCCAGCCGGCCGAGGCGCGGGACGTGGGCGAGCGGCGCTGCGAAGCCGAGGAAGCGGCGGGGGGGGTCGCGGGCTACAGGGTGGGCGCGCCCGCCCTGCCCGGCTCGCCCGCCGCCTCTCGGCTCTTCTTGCGCGGCGGTTTCTGGATGGGGGTCTTCTTCCGGGGGGTGTCCGACGCGGGCGAGCCGGTCGCTGCCTTGTCGGGCCCCGGGGCCTGGGGCGCGGGAGGCGCGCGGGCGGGCGCGGCGGGCGGCACAGCGCGCTTGGCCTTCTGCGGCGGCGCCGGCTTCTCCCTCGGGCCCTCGGCGCGGCCCAGGCTGCGAGTCTTGCCGCGCAGCTCCGCGGCCAGCAGGGAGGCGGCCTCGGGCGCGCTGCGCGGGGGACCGCCGGCGTCCGTGGGCTCCGAGAGGCCCGGGCCGCGGCCCCGCGCTCGAGCCCGGGGCGGCGAGGGCGCGGCAAGGGCCGTCGCCTCCGCGGCCAGCCCCGGGGGCCGCGTCGTCGGGTCGCGGGTTCGGGGACTGCCAGGCTCTTCCGGCCGCGCCGACGTGTCGCTGGGCGTCCGTTTCCTCTTGCTGGGGCTGGGCGCGGCCTCGGGCCCGGGGGACGGTGGCGAGGGCGCACGGGCGGCGGCAGCGGCTCCGTGCTTGCCATGGATCCAAGACACCTTGGGCTTGGTGGCGGGGTCGGGCGGCGGCGGCTTCCTGCGCTCCGGCGATGGCGACAGAGACAGGCCCCCAGCCTCTCCCCGGGCCCGGGCCCGGGCCGGCCGGGCCTCGCGCCGGGCTACCCGCGCGTACAGAGCCCCGCCGGGGCCCTCCACGCTGGACGCCGACCGCTCGCTGTCTGAGGACGCGGGGAAGGGCGTTGCGTCCTCGGCGGACGCCGCTGTGGTCGGGGGCACGAGAGACGGCGCCGGCGCCTCGGCAGGGACTGTGGGGGCCTCCGGATCCTGGCTCTCAGATGCTGCCTCTGCTGAGGGAAGAGCGGGAGGTCAGGGTCTCTGGGAGTAGCTCCAACAGGTCCCACCTTCGGGTGCAAACCTTCACCTACCCTGCTACCCCCACCCGCTGGCCCTGTGCCGCCCTGGCGTCCAGACGTGCCCGGTGCTTCCAGAGCACCGACCACAAGCTTAGTTCAGAGCCCAGTGCGTGCGGGTGCGTTCCTGGGACAAAGCCCAGCCCTGCCTGGCCCGCACCCTTTCTCCCGACCTTGCCCCCAGCCTCAGGAGCCGCCATCGTCACATTTGAGGCTGCAGCACCCCGGCTGGGATTCCACGATCCCTTCAGAGGCAAGGCTTCTGGGGCTGAGAGGTTAGTCACCTACCCAAGGTCATCCAGGGGGATGGTCAAGGGAGAAGAGACCAGCATCCCAGCGGTCAGGGTCCCTTCCACTCCCTCTGGGCCCAAGGCTGAGGTGACAGTGCATCCCAGGCCCTGCAGATCCCCTTCTCCTGTCTCCTCAGCCACCCTCCATCCAGGCCCAGAACCTCTGTCTCCTTGTTTTTTCCCCAGAAGTGACCTTGGGCTTTGGCTAGTGACAGGAGAGCCCATCTCCCCACACCCCACTCCAGTGCTGTACAGCACAGAACCCAGGTCTGCAGCCTCAGCTACTGAACAACCTGCAGGTAGCAGTGTGGCCATGGCTTTCCTCCCCACCTGCCCAAGGGCACAGAGATCTTTAAAGCGGCAACATGTCCCTGGGCTGGAGCCATGCCCAAGCAGGGCCATACTCACCCTCATGGGGTACACAGTACACAGGGCCTTCATCGGTGGTGTCGAAGGAGGAGAAGGAAGCCCGGGAGGACCAGGATGGTGAGTGCTGCTCCAGTCCTGAGGGTGGCTCCAGGAAGCTGCAGTTGAGCGGGTTATCCATGTCGTGATGGGCCACTGGGGAAGGAGTGAGGCAGAGCTGCCGAGGCCACGCCTTGCCCCAGCCCATGCCCGCATGAGCCCTGCTGCCACGAATGTTAAGGGAGTGATCAAGCCCAGCCCTACCCTAAGACTGCCGATGGGACAGGCAATTCAACAGGTGGAGTGGCACTGGGCCAGGACGGGAGTATGGGTGGAGGTGAACCCAGTAAAGAAGAAGAGGGGACAATGTGTGTAAAGGCACAAGGCAAGCTTGTGCAGCCAGGGAGCTGAAAAAGCGGGGCTGAAGTGTTGGGAAAAGCTCAGAAAGGTGGGAGACAGGGCTGGAGAGAAAAGTGCTCCAAGGCCTCCAAGCCATGCATGCTTCAGACCTTGCTTTGTGGGACCCAGGGAACCTTGGAACACTTTCGAGCCCAAATGTGCAGTGGCAAGGCTGCCCTTTGGCTCAGCGAATCTCTGTAGGTTGTACCCTCCAGCCCTGGCCTCCAGAGATTCAGACCCCACAATGGCGGATCCCAGAAGCTGGCTGGCCTGGCCCCCACACTTGTGTCCACAGATGCCATGCTGCTGGGTGGGCCAACAGGTTTTCTCAGCTGTATCGTTTACCTCCCAAGAGTCTGAGCCCCCTCCCCATCATCAGAAAGAAATGGGAAACAGAGGGAGAGAGGGTCTGCCCCAGGTGTGAGTTAGCAGAGAGGGGAGCAGCACACTGCTTGGTACGGCGGGTTGACTGAGGAACCAGCTTGCCCTGGGCTCAGGAACTTCTGGGGATGCAGGCAGGAGGGCTGCTCCTCTCCTTGAGGGGGCCACCCATTCCCCTGCAGCTCCTACAGACTAGTGGTGGGGCTGCCCAGCCCATATGTCCACACCCCCATGCAGTCATTCATAGGCCTCAGTGCTTCCCACACACGCCCCACACTTGCCTGCAAACCTAGGACTCCTGCCTTCCTCCCTGGCCCCACCCACAGCATCATCCCCTGTCCTTCCCTCTACTCGTACCTCCCCGCACCAACTCACATCAACACTCAGGGAATGTCCCCCCCCCACCCCGGCTTCCTTTTCTTTCTATTTTAGAAACAGGATCTCGCTATATTGCCCAGCATGGTCTCAAACTCCTGGGCTCCAGCGATCCTCCCGCCTCAGCCTCCCAAGCAGCTGGGACTACAAACGTGAGCCACCGCGCCCAACTTAGGGTCCCGGTGTCTACACCAAGGCCTGGACCCCTGCACACCCGTTTCCCAGCAGCTTCCTGCGTCGGGAGGTGTTTCCCCCAGAGACCCCGCGTCTTCACCCTTACCTACGACTTTGGGCAGTTTCTGCCTGCGGAGCGGGATGCGGGGCAACTTCATGCTGATGCGACTGAAACGCCCGCACAGTCGCTGCGGCGCCTTCTTCCTCCCCAACGAGAGCTCCCTGCGGGGGCGGGGCCTGAGCGAGGGGCGTGGCGGGCCGTGGGCGGGGCCTGGGGCGGTCTGGTCTAGGCGGGAGCCAGACGAAGGGCCGGGGCCGGGGCCGGGGCTGGGGCCGGGGCCCGCGCGTGAGGGAGGGCGGCGCCCGCGAGCAGGGGCGGACCGGACCGCGGAGGGAGTGGGGCAGTGTCTGGCCTCACCGGCGCACGGGGTCCTGGCCGCGGCACGCGCAGCAGCAGCCGAGCAGCGAGAGCAGCAGGCCTAGGAGCAGGGCAAGCAGCGCGCCTGCGCCCATCACGCCCTTGCGCTGGTTGGTCTCTGTGGGGGGCACCGGGTCAGCGCGGGTGTCCCCACCCCCGCATTTCCAGACGGACCGTCCCCCACCACTCACCCAGGCGGCAGGCGCCTGTGACCGGGTCGCACGAGTCCTCGTGGCAGCTGCAGGCCTGGGCGCAGTCCACGCCGTGGAGCCCGGGCGGGCACGTCACGTTGCAGCTGTGGGGGCGCCGGGTCAGGCGGGCCGCAGCCACTCAGGGACGCCCCCTGCCCCAGCCCGGCTCCAGCGGCCAGCCCGCTAGGTCCCGGAGCTGGGCTCCTTAGCCCCGTTCTCTAAGGACCGCGGCCCACCCCGACCCGTGGGCGCGCGCTGGGTGGCCAGTGTTTTGGAGATCAACGTGGGCACCTCCTGCGGGAATGGGGGTGGGGGATGGGGCCGCGGTTACGGCCACAGCGCCGTTTCCAGGGCTGACAATTGTGCGGGTAGAAAGAGGGAATACTGGACCAGACCTTTGGCTCTAAGTGGGAGTCCTTGCTCCCTCTACACCACCTCGGGTCACCTCAGGAGCCGACTGGACCACAGGCTGCGCACATCGACTCCACACTAGGGCAGGAAACTGCCCCAAAGAGCCTGTTGTCACTCCCTGGCTGAGGTGACAGCTCCGCCCAGGGTGGGGAGGCCCGCCTGGGTCCCACCTCCTCAGCCCCTAGGGTCAGGCTGGAGCTCCCTGTGGCGGGACATCTCGCCGCCAACCCCCTCCAGTCCCGGGGCGCTCACTGGGGCCCGCGGACGCCGGGGCTGCACAGGCAGCGCCCCGACTGGAAGTCGCAGTGGCCGCTGCCACAGTCGGCACACACGAAGGCGCAGTCCTCGCCGTAGGTTCCGTTGCTGCATTTGATCTCGCACCTTAGAACGAGGGGAGGGGGCGTCAGCAGAAATAGAGGCAAACGGACCCAAAGGAGGCGGTGCCCCCAGCAGAGGGCTTTCGTGCGGGAGGCAGGCCTGGGGCTGCGTGTCTGGGCCGATGCAGGCACGGCTGCTCACCGGTCGCCGATCCAGCCCGCGTTGCAGCGCGTGCACTTGCCGGTGACGTGGTTGCAGGCGTGCCCGTCGCGGCATGGCGGGCAGCGGTGGCTGCAGCCCTCGCCGTAGAAGCCCGTGGCGCACGGCTGGTCGCACTTGGTTCCGTTCCAGCCGGGTTCGCACGTCAGGCAGCGGCCCTCAGCCACCGTGCACGGCTGCTGGCCCTTACACTGGCCGCACCTGGGGAAGGGGCCGAGGCTAGGCGGAGCGGGGACCGGCCCCACCTCGCCCAGTCCGCGGCCCGCTTTTCCCTCCTCCGCAGCCGGGGCCCGCGCTTACCGGCGGCGACAGCCCAAGCCATAGAAGCCGGCGGGGCACGGCTCGCGACAGTATTTGCCGCGGTAGCCCGGCTCGCAGGCGCACGTGCCGTCCAGCGGGTGGCAACGGCCGCGGAAGCACTGGCAGTAGCGATCGCAGCGTGCGCCGAACATGCGCTCGCGGCACTGGCAGCGTCCGCTCTGCTGCTCGCAGGGCGACGAGTTGCAGGCGCACTGATTGTTGCAGCTGCGGCCCCACCAGCCTGCGTGGCACAAGCAGGCTCCGGTCTGTGGGTCGCAGCGCGACGTGGCGCTGCAGTAGCACGCGCTGGCGCACTGCGCGCCCCACCAGCCCGGCTCGCAGCGGCACGCGCCGCTCCGAGGGTGGCACGCGCCGTGCTGGCACTGGCACGCGTGCTCGCAACGCGCGCCCCAGCGCCGCGCGTGACAAGTACACTGGCCCGTCACGTCCTCGCATTGCCCGTGTGGGTGGCAGCTACACAGCTCCTTGCAGTCGGGGCCCCAGAACTGGCGCGGGCACTCTGCAGGGAAGAGCAGAGGGGGTGGATGGCCGGGCCTAGCCAACCGGAACCTGCCCGGAGTCCCCGGGTCCCGCCCCCGCATGGGGGACCCGCCCCAAAGCCGTACCCGACCCCGCCCCATCCCGGACCCCGCCTCCCTGCTCAGGCCCCGCCCCACCCCGAGCTCACTGGTGTCGCAGTTGGCACCGAAGTAGCCGTGGCGGCAGCGGCACTCGCCGGGCCGCACGCACACTTCGTTCTCCGAGCACGTGGAGTTGCCTTCACACACCGCTGTGGACGAGACAGGCCCCAGCTGCCGCACGTCCTAGCCCCGCCTCTGCCCCCTGCGCCGGTTCCCGGGGTGCCCCACTCACCGATCCCACACTCGTCCCCTTGCTGCCTCCAGCCTGCGCAGCACGTGGGCACCTGGGAGCTGGAGCAGAGGGAGGACCACTGAGCCTGTCGCCTGTCCCTTAGCCCCATCCGCCCCAGGGTTCCGCGGTAGCCTCCCCGCCTCTCCCGTCGCGGTCCGCCCCTAGCGAGGGGGTTACCGAGGCCCTGCCAGCCACTGTTGTAGGTAAGGAGACTCCCAGTGAGCAGGGAAGACACAAACTCCAGCCCTGGGGAGCTGACGGCTTCACCCCTCCGCGTCCTGCCTAACTCCTCTCCCACCGCCAGTAGCCTGAGAAGAGGCTGTGTCCAAGGAGGGGCTACAGTGAGCTGGGGGCTTGGGAGAGGGCCCTGGGCCTCTAGGACCTGCTCAAATGTGGGTGTCTAGGGGGTTCCCTGGGAAGGGCAGCCCGGCCAGATGAGTGTCAGGGATCCTGACGTGATATGACTGGGACAGCACCAGGACTGGCTGGGCCAGAGGGACACACGTGGATGCCAAGTTAGGGCTAAGCAGGAGCGTAGAGGGGCATCCTCTGTGGGTGATGGGCTGTGCACAGAGGTGACCACTTGGCAGAGAGGGCTTCTGGAGGAAGGCGGGAAGGAGCAGGCACATATAGAGACCTCCACGTGCAAAAGGAAAGTTCCCTGTGAGGTTCCAGAGCTCGAGGGCAGGACTAGGGTGGAGAAAGGAAATACTAGGGCCTCTACTTATGCTTATTGTTTTACTCTTGTTTCATTTTATTCAGCTTTACAAAGTATGTGATGTCACCTCAGCATAAGGTAATTTCTAACTGTAGCACTTTAGGGGGGTGCAGCCTCTAAAGCTCTGGGTGGATGGGGGCGGGGGCACAAAGTTTTGGGGGCCCTGCCCAAGTGGAGCCAGGATGGCTGGAGGGGTGCTCAGGGGCTGCCCACACCTGGGGGCCAGAGGAGGCTGAGAAGGAACAGCCACTGAGGCTGCAGGATTCTAGATTCCTATCAGACTCAAAAGAACTTCGCCTCACTCCTAAAGGCACGTAGCAGCTATTCACACTTTAGAGAAAAGGAGGGTGCATCAAAAGGATCCGAATCTAAAAGTAGGATGTGGTGGTGGGAGGAGTCCGGGAGCACCTGAAGACCCTGGAGGGTGGGACAGACTGGGAAGGGAGAGGCTGCAGCTGTCCACCATGCCCTGCACACTCCCGCCTGGACTGCAGAAGACGCCCCAACCATTCCCCAGCTCGAGATGATCCCCACACCCTGGATGGGGCACCGAGGCCCCAAGGGAGGTCCCTCCTCACAGAAAAGACTTAGTTCTCCCTCAGGCCACGGATGGGAACTGAACAGGACTGTAAAATCCCAAACTTCCAGGAATAGGTCCAGTGTATTTTCTGCTAATAAAACTGGAAACTGGAGATAGGAATATAAGGCAGGCCTGGCTTTTCCTATCCCCCGCATTGTCCCCACCCACCCAGCCCTGACCTGAGGGTTCGAAGGTACCCACCAGCAGGGAGACCCAAGTCTGCTAGCCCATCATGCTCCCATCTGTGCCTGGTTCTGAACCCTGGTCTCTGGATGGACAGCCTCTGCTGGTGTCCCCTCCTGCAGGTAGCCTTGCCAGATGGGATGGTCCTGGAGGCACTGACTCCCTTCTGCTCTGGATGGCCTGGCCACATGACTCTGTGGCTAGGAGCCTGGTCTTAAGGCCATATTCAGCTGGGTTTGATGCCTGGGTCTGCACTTGCTGTGGGACTTCAGGCGTGGAGCTTAACTTCTCTGAACTTCAGGCTCAGAAGGAGGGCCCATGGGTTTGGCAGGATTAAGAGAGCCGAGATGTGTGAAGTGTTTGCACACACTAAGAGCTCAGCCATGGCTTTGGTTTAAGTCAGTCTGCCCTCCAACCCATGCTGAACCCAGAAATTCAGGGAGCAGTTTCCAGGGAGTCCGAGTGTATCTGGTCATGCCAGCACAGTGGGTGCCAGGCCTCACCCCAGCAGAGCTAACACCCACTGGCAGGACAGAGACCATGTGAGTTCACCAAGAACAAGAGATTTTCCTTCTTGGAAGCGCTGGCAGACAAGGCCAGGCTGGTGTGGCAAGGCCACCCTTAGAGATCTTGCGAAGGTGGGTGGGGAGGGATGGCCTGTATCGGGGGCAATTCCCATACTGGCTCTGTAAGTTGGCTGCTCCAGGCATCATACCTTGTGTGATTCAAAGGTGCAGCGACTGCGCTCATCTTAAAGCCTGCCTATTGTGCCTGTGACTGTCACCATTCTCCCCCAAAGCCAGCCAGGGAGGCTTCCCTGCCTGCCACAGCACCTGGGACCCCACACCTGCCCCGGCTCTCCTCCTGTCCCCCCGACACCCCTCCTGGTTTCTGGCCCTGTCTCAGATCTCTCCTCTGTCCACAGTAGCCCCCTCAGGAAATTCACTGGATCCCATCAGGACACTGACAATGACTTGGGGTCCCTCAGCACCACACTTGCAAATCCAACTGCCCATTGGACAAGATGTCACCACCGGGAGGCCTCGTGTGTGTCTCAGGCTGAACTGAACTCCCCACCTCCTCCGCACCTCAAGTCTTCCCTGTCTCAGGTAATGTCCTTCCAGGCGGGGAAGCTGAGACCCCAAGAGACATCTCTAACTCCTCTTTCTGGCCCACAACAGACCCATGGACTCTGTCTTCCAAACTACATCTGAGATGGAGCCACTTCTGCCTTGCCACCTGGAAGGGAGAGCCACTTGCCATCTCCCTGGCTTTTCCTGACTTCATAACTGGCCCCAGCTTCTGTCCCCCTGCCCCTCGGTGCCACATGGCAGCCATATCCCCACCCCCGCCCTCCCGGGCAAAGCCCCCTGGGGTTCCCATGGCCCTCAGAGAAAAGTCCTCTGGGCAGGGGCAGCCCACCCTCACTCACAGCCCCCCTGGGCTCTACTTCCGAAGTGCCCTCTGGACTGGGAGCCTTGCCCCAGACACCTACGGGCCCCTCTCCTCTGCAGTCCTGTGCTCACTCACCCCCTTCTCAGGGGGTCTCCCCAGATCACCTAAAGTGAAACCGCACCTTCCAACTCAGCACCTCCTCCCCAGCTTCCCAGCTTTCTAGACGCACTTGCTTTTCTGGGCTCTACATCTCCTCCACCACGGAGAGAGGGGTGTTGGTCTCTGCTGCTGAGTCTCTGACCTGCACAGGCCTGGCACACAGTCGGTGCATGGGATGTTAGTGGCCGAGTGCATGCTCCTCTCCCCTGGGACTCCTGCCCCCCAGGAAAGGGAATGGCTGGTGGAAACCTTGCAAGGCGAGGGAGGGTAACAAAGAGGTTGCCCAGACCCCAGGTGCACAGTGCGCGGAGTGGCCGTCCTTCCCATTAACCCTCACCACACATGATCACAGTAATCCTCCCTTAACCCCATGAAGTGGGTGTGATCACCATTTTACAGAGGTGGATACAGGCCCAGAGAGGTCAAGCGACTTGCCCAGGTCCACACAGCTGGGTCAGGGTGGCACCATGATGTGAATGCAAACCCGAGCTCTTTGGTTATGGGAACAGGTCCCTCATGGGGAGGTCTCCGGCTTCCCCATCAGCTAAAGCCTGCCCTGGGACCCCCATCCCTAGCCCTGGCCCCGTCGGGGGCGGAGGGTGGGCTGAGCAGCCAGCCCCGCCCGCCGCCGCCTTCGCTGCATTCCTGGGGCCCGGAGGCCCGAGGCGGCCGCGGCGGCGTCGATGCGAAGCAGATGGCGGGCCAGGCCGGCCCCCGCCCCAGGGGCGGGGCTCGTAGCGGGGAGGGGTCTGCGCGCCTTGGACCCGATTTCGGAAACCGTGCGCGGCCCCCTTCCAGCCCCTTGTCTGCGGAGACGGCGGAGACCCTGGACGCGGCCCTGCGGCCCTGCGGCCCAGGGCGCCCCGACCTGACCCAGCCCGGGGCCCGCGGCCGCCTCTCCAGCTGCCCGACCGTGCGGCACCCCCAAGGCAGGCCACGGCGCCCCCACGAGTGGAGATGCCCTTGACGCCGCGGCCTCTAACCAGCCGAACAGGTCCCCCGACCCCTGTTCCCACTCCTGGCGTCCTGTCCTCGGCACTTCGTCCTTTGCACAAGCCCCCAGGCCCGCCGACCTCCGGCAGGGCCTGTCCCACACTGGCTTCCCCAGCCGGCTCCTTGTGGCGCTCCACCTCTATGCGGGCCCCTTCATGCTCCCAGGATCCCCACCTGGGAGTCGCCAGGGTTCCCACATCCTCCAGTTCCCTGAGCCTGTCATTGCCTTTTCGACTCCGGCTTCTGGTCCACTCTGAGCGCCGGCTCCGCGGAGCTCACCTCCGTCACCACCCCCTCCCACCGCGCCCGCTCTTTCTAAGTCACGAATCTGTCTTTCCAAGTCTCGCCTGCCCCAAGCCCTCCCCTGCTCCCACCTCCCGGGAGCGCCGCTCCTCTCCCTTAGATCCTCCTCATCCACTCCAGGCTCTAGCACTCGCACTCGTGCCCGGCCCTTCGCACATGAGGTTCCTTCTGCTTGAAATGCCCTTCCTTGGCTTCTCCCTAAGGCCTTCACAACTCAGCCCAAGGGTCCCTTTTTACGGGTCTTTGCTGAATACTCAGACACTGTGGGTCACCCCTCTGGGCGCCCACGTCACTCTGTTCTCCCCTCAGGTGACTTGTGGTCCAGGGTATCCTCGGATGCACTGTTGTGGCCCAAACTCGGCCTGGAACGGAGCCGGCGTCGGCGAGGGCGTCCGAAGGGGCCCGCACTCTCGACACAGGGAGGTCCTGGGAGCCCCCCCACCAACTCCGGGCGCCAGCGTCCCCTCCCCAGAACGTCCCTTTCGGCCCCCTCCCCCGCCAGGCCGGGCTCCTACCCAGGCGCGCGGCACACGTTGCGGCCGCGCGGGTTCAGCTCCTGGGGCGCCGCGGGGCCGGGCAGCAGCCAGAGCAGCAGCAGCAGCGGCGGCAGCAGCGGTGGCGGCGGCCCCTCGGCTCCCCGGCGCCGCGCCGGCCCGGCCCCCCGGGGCCCTGCGCCCTCCATGAGGCGCGGGGCAGGCGCGGGGCGGGCGCGGGCGCGGGTGCGGCAGCAGCGAGAACGGCCGGAAGCGGAGTGCGAGGCCGGGCGGGGGGCGGCAGGAGGGGCGCCGGGCCGGGCAGGAAATTCCACATCGGCTCCCTGATCCCGGGCCAGCCGCGGCCGGCCAGGCGGCAGCGCCCGCCCCGCGCGCCAGACCCCACCCTCCCGCCGCGCCGCCGCCCCTCGCGCGGCCCCTGCCCCCACGCGCCGCTCGCAAACTTGGGGGCAAACTTGGAGGCGGCCCGCCGAGCGCTGGGGGAGGGAGGGGCCGCCGGGCCCAGCCAGGAACCCCCCTTTCCCGCGTCTTTCCCTCTCCTCCCCAGACACCCCCGAGAAGCTGCCCCTGCGCGCTCTCTGCGCGGCCAGGCCCGGGGCGGGAAAAGGGGCTGGGAGAGACGGACGCGCCGCCGCCCCAAGCGCTCTCCGCTCCAGCACCCCGGAACCGGCCAGGGAGCCTCCGGGTGGCCCGCAGGTAGCCCCGGTCGAGGCCAAAAGCCATCTCTGCAGCCCCCAGAGCGCGAAGCCCTTGTGGCGCTGGAGTGCGCCCTCGGCTCCTCCCGCACTCGGCGCAGTCAAGGCGCACAAGGCCGGGACGGGGCAGGATGCTTGAGTCCTGTAGGTAGACTCGATTTGGGCCAGGGGCCCGGGGAAGGGGTCCCCATGGGCACGGCTGGGAGAGATGCCGTGGAGGCAGAATGGCTCAGCTGTGGACTCTGATAGAACGGGGAGGTAACGGCAGAGGGAGGCCCTCTGGGACTGAATCCCTTCAGTCCTCACCAAGGGGTGAGAGGGGTGAGAGCCCGAAAGATGGATTCTACTCAAGGCGGCTGTGGGATCTCCAGAGGGAAAGGTCCAGAAGGTGAAGTCAGGACTGGAAAATGGGAACCCCTGCATCAGGCAGGGTGGGTGACAGCACAGAACAGAGGGAAGAGGAGGTGCCACACGGAGAGTGCCAGGGCCTAGGGAGCCAGGGAGCAAGCCGGAAAGGGCTGGGAAGCAGCAGGGTGCTGGGCCCTCTGGGAGGCACAGACCCAACCTCAGGCCCAAGCAGCAGGAAGGTTGGGCAGAAGCACAAACACCTCCTGTGTGCAGCCAGGTCCCAGCTAGGATGAGTTTGTCCTTTGGGGACTCAAGAGCTGGCAGAGAGCCCGAGCAGGGAGAGGGCATCTGTCTTCAGATGCTCACTGAAGAAGGTGGGCAGGCAGAATCTTTTGGGATGTGGCAGGCCAACAGCCATGAAGGGTGGGCTGGAGGAGGGGGCTTGGGACAGGAGCCACTGAAAGGCCCCTAAAGCCATGGGCATCACCAGGCTGGTGGGGCAGGGGGTGGGATGGAGAGGAACAGGGTGGGAGCTTGTGCCGTGCTGGTGCAGAAGGGAGGTGGGGTGGGCTGGAAGGGAAGTTGAACTAGTGTGGTCACGAATGCAAACACTTCTTGGGGACAAGTAAACAGGCCAACCACTTCTGGGCAGCTCAGCCCAGGCACAGCCCTGACCTCAGCAGTGCCCTCCCAGTGCTGGAGGCCCCTCCCACAGAGGCTCCCAATGGCTGTCACCAACAGAGGCCAGCAGAGGTCCCTGTGGTAGAGTGTCTGTCCCAGCCCAGCCAGGCTTTAGAAGCACTGACCCCCTGGGCTGGAGGGGACACTCACCTGAGCTGGCCCAAGTGCATGAATAGGCTCCTCAAACTCCATCACTTCTTTCCCCTTCCCTTAGAACTCCCCCACCCCATCCCTACAGGAAGGGCACCACCTGGATTATGGCCGGCCACACCCACCACTAGGACCTTCGAAATGTCTCAAATCTCTACCCACCGGTCTGTGTGCCACTCAGGCCTTTCCAGCCTCACACCTGGCTGCCCCCCCTGCCCTCAGGAACAGGACCATCCCAGCCGCATCTCACTCAGACCCATGGCCCTGTACACACGTCCTATCCCTCAAGGTGGATGGCAACGTTGGTTGGGTGTCATGGGCGGGCCCTTGTCTGTCCCAGCCACTGCCACACCCCTAGTGGGAGACTGAGAAGCACGGGGAAATAGAAGGGTGGTGCACGTTGGCACCAGGTGTGCGCAGGATGAAGGGTGGTTTCAAAGGCCCCAGACGACTGACCCCAGGAGGCAAACCGCAGGAGCCAAGCCCTGCGGCTAGTTCTGGCCAGGGTGGCTGCCTGAGGGAGGTGGACCTCGAAGGGTGAGGAGGATTTTGCATGACAGCAGGGCCTGAGAGGCAGCCTTGGTGGAGCGCCTGGCTGGGGTGCCTCAGCCCAGGGGCAGGAGGTGGTGTGGCCACGCAAGCTGGGCTGGAGCTGAGGCTGTGCCCATCTCCTGGGCCCCTCCCTGGGCTGTGCAGGACCTCAGTGGGCCCTTCCTGCCCCCTGCAGACCAGAGGGCTCCAGCAAGCCTGTGGCTGGGCTTGGTGGCTTGGGCAGGGAGACGGTGCCAGCAAGCTTGGGACATACTGGAGAGAGTGGTGGGGCATTTCTGGTGCTCCTCCCTTCCAGAAAAACCTTTGGGGTCTGCAGGAACTAGTGGCAGAGACATAGGAAGTGCTGGGCCTGAGACTCAGAGTGGGGTCCCTACTGAGCCTATGTTCTCTCCAGGGAGATGACACTGGAGGGTGTGGCCATGCTGCTCCACTGGAACTGACCCGCCGAGGGTTGACAATGGGCCTGCTGCCAGAGGTGATGTCGCATTTCCTCAGGGGTACCCAGGACAGTGAGGAAGGTCACACACACACACACAGTTGAGAGGAACACAACTCTGAGGGCCTCACCTCCACCCCCACAGTCCCTGGAGTATCCAGACGGGAAAGCCCAGAGCGATGATGGCCTGCCCTCCTCATCCCGTCCTCCCATCAAGGAGAACAATTGCCCCCGTCCTCCTCCTTTCCATGACAGGGTGCCAACGAAAAGACTGGGTTGTCTCCGCACCCCACCCAGTCGCCTAGGGGAGGATGAAGCCTCAGGAAGTCCCAGCCCTGTCTGTGGGGTGGCTCCCTTCAGGAGGCCCACAGGGGGAGTCTGCGGGTGCAGACCCCACAGCAGACAGGAGGGGCAGGTGTTCAGGTGGAAGGAAGCTTCCTGCAGCCTGACTGTATGGTGAGGTTGGTGTGGACCCCCCGCCCATCTGTGTGGGGCACAGGCTACGTCTGGTGGCCCCAGGAGTGTGGGAAAAGCACTGGTAAAGGTGAACAGGATAGGGTCCCATCTGCTGTGCCAGTGTGGGCCTTGAGACAGGTGCCCAAGGGTCACCAGATGAGCCTGCAGGAAATGCAGGTCAGAGGGCACAGGCAGCAGGGCTACCCCTCTCTCCAGGCCTATGTCTCATCACGCCCCTCCCGTGACACCCGTCTCCCCTCCCCTGGATGCCAAGGCTCCCAGTCCCTGACTCTCAGGCTGGCGCTTTATTTGAGGCTGAGAAATTTCTAACTGGAGCTGGACTGAAATTCAACCAGCTGCCCTGGTTAGGGGAACAGTTCCACACCAGAGTAGATGCTCAAGCAGGCTGGGTGACCCCCTGTCACCAGACCTGGTGGCTTCCAGGTCTCCTGGTGACTTGGGGAGTTTATTGTTCTTCACTCCCGGGCAGGGTCGTGGCCTCCCGGTACCATTCAGCCCTGGCCTTGCCTCCCACATCACAGCCTGTCCTCCATGGCAGCTGTGACCCCAGAAACCTGCACTTCCTGGGGACCTGCTGTGTAGAAAGCAACTGAGGCTGCGGCCACAGGAAAACAGTTAATACCTTTTGTAAGATGCTTTATTTCATTTATCAAGAACATGGGGTCAGAAAAACCCAGCGGTATGGGGTCTTTTTATCACTAGAAGCCGTTCCAGGCAAGTTTATGTATCTTTGCTCCCTCGCTACCCTCGGGAAGCCCTCAATCTCTCAAGCCCCAGCTGCTCACCCAGCCCCACCCCATTCAGAAAGAGGGGTGTGACCTGCCTCAGGCCTCCCAGCCAGGGCTGCCAGTTCCCAGGTCCCTTTGGGGAAAAGACCCCCTCAGCCCTGTAGGCATGAGATCCAGGGAGGGAGAGGAGAAGGCTGAGCCAGCTGGTGACCTGTGAGCCCTCTTAGGGCTCACTAAGCAGGGTGGGGCCTCGTCAACTCCTTCAAGGACCAAAGCCTTTCAGGAGCATTTCCCGCTGTAATGTAATCTACAGCCACAATCTGCCCGGGCCCTGCAGACACCCGAGGCAGGCTAGCCGAGGGGCTGGTGTGAACAAAGGGGGAAGGGGCCAGCCAGCCGTGAGTGCCAGGGGCAGGGCCCCCGCCCTGAAGTAAAGTGCTCTGGCCTAGGCTACGTGGGCTTCACAGCCCTGGCAGCCCCACCACCCTTCCCTCTGACACCAGGCACTGGGAACCTAGTCCTCGCTGGAGTTGTCAAACTCCTCCCAGTCAGACACACTCATCACCTCGGAGGCAAAGTCTGGGTCGGCCTGGCTGCGGTCGGGGGTCCCGCGGGGCGGCTCGAGCAGCAGGGAGCGGGGCAGGGTGAGCACACAGGCTGCCAGGCCTGAGATGGAGTTGTCCAGCTGGGGCCCCTCTTCCCAACAGTCCTTCTCCACGTCGTAGATGTGCACGTAGCCTGTGCGGCTGCCACGGTTGTGAGAGCGGCCGCCCAGCACATAGATCCTGTTGTCCAGCACAGCAATGCCGGGCTCGCCGTGCCCAGCTGGGAGTGGGCAGACAGACGACCACTGCCCGGACGTGCAGCTGTAGCAAGCCACCTGCAAAGCCAAACCAGAGTAAAGCCTGGCACCTGCTGGGAAGGGGCTGCCAGCCACCACCCCCCGGCAGCCAGCTGACCAAGGCAGCCTTGGTCTTCCGCCACTCTCTGATAGGCTGCCCCTCTCACCCCATGCCAGAAGCATAGTGCAGGGCTAGCTTGGAACTCCTTGCCTATGGGCAGGGCTGATGCTCTGTGTCACCCAGAGATGAACAGGTCTGCAGCAGACCAGCCTCTGGCCCCCTTGTCCCCCCATCAGCATGAGGCCGTTTCCATGCTCTGGGGGTACTGCCTCTCTCCCCTCCACAAGACAGAAGCTGCCTGAGGACGTGGGCCCCACTGAAACATCTTTAGCTCCTGCACAGCACCCACTCCAGGGTGGGGGTGGGGTAGACAGAAGGTGTTAGTAGTTCTCTCATCTTCACAATTATTCAAAACAATAAACAAAGACATGGAAAAATGTTCAACCTACTAGTAATCCAAGAAATGCAAAACCAAAATGCTAGGGACAAATTTTTAACTATTAACTAGCAACCACTGGGGGAAGAAAAATCACAAAGCCCAGTGAAGAAAAATCACAAAGCTGGTGGAGGTGTGGTAAAGCTATAGTACCGTGTACCTGACAGGTCAGGACGGGAATTTGGTAACGTGTATTAAGAGCCACAAAAATCTTGTCTTCTTGACTGATTAATCACTTTTGGTTCTTCAGCTGTGGTAGGCAGAATAATGGCCCCAAGACATCCAGGCTCTAATCTCTGGCACCTATGAACAGGTTACTTTACTGGCAAAAGGGACTTTGTAGATGGGATTAAGGGGACAGATCCTGAGGTGGGGCTGTTATCCTGGACGGATATTGAGGTAGACCCACCCACTCCCATAAGCCCTCAAAGTGGAAGGCAAAAGCCAGATGGAGGGAAAGCGGCAGCCTCCAGAAGCTGAGGAGAGCCTTCAACTGATAGCCAGCAAGGAAATGGGCCACAGTCCCACAACCACCAGGGAGTGAATTCTGCCATCGACCTTAGGGAACCAGGACAGATCCCCCCAGGGCTCTACAAAGCAAGGATGCCCTGATGACACCTTGATTTTAGCCTGGGGAGACCCATGTTGGCTGACATATGACCTACAGAACTGTAAGAATACGTTCACACTGTTTAAGTCACTAAGCTTGTGATGATTGGTTACGGCAGCCTGGAGGTTCTCACCACCCCACAGCCTGTTAAAACCCAGATTGCCAAACCCACCCCCAGAGCTTCAGAGGCAGGCAGGGCCTGAGAACCTGCATTTGTAACACAGGGTTCCCAGGTGATGCGGGCAGGTACTGCTAGTCTGGGGACCACACTTTGCAAATCACTGCATGAACCAAAGGAAATAATCCAAAATATCTGAAAAGCTCTGCAAAGCAAATATTACTTGTCATCTTATTTGGAATAGATAAAACTTAGACCAAGCAAAATGAAGCATCAGTCTGATAGAATACTGCTCAGCCACCAGGAGGGATGGGGGCAAGGGGAGTTGTGACGATTGAGTGTTAAACTGGAAGACGTGGCTCACACCTGTAATCTCAACACTTATGGAGGCCTAGGTGGGAGCATCGCCTTAGGCCAGGAGTTCAACACCAGCCTGGGCGACAGCAAGACCCGTCTCTACAAAAAAATAAAAAAAAAAAAAAAAAAAAAGGAAAATGCCCAGGGACAGATGTCAGCAAAGCAGAATGCGATGATGCTCTTTGACTATAATTAGGCAGAAAACATGCAAGGTACAAAGACTGAAAAAACAGTGCTGCAGGGGCCCAAATATGAGTGATTTTCCTCACCTTCATCTATTTTTTAGAGGCTCTGCAATGTGGTTATATGAATTTTATAACAAACCTTTGTAATTTAAAAAAAGGCACCAGTGAAACCATTCTATATGATATTGTTATGGTGGATCCATGTCATTTTTCAGTTGTCCAAACCCACAGAATGTGCAACACCAAGAGTGAGCCTAACATGGGTGGTGACCTGTCAATGCAGGTTCATTGGCTGTAACTTGTGCATCCCTTGGAGTCGGACGTCCACAGCGGGGGAGGCTGTGCCTGTGTAGGGGCAGGGGTGCAGGGAAACTCTGCATCTTCCACTCAATTTTGTTGTGAACCTAAAACTGCTCAAAAAAGTCTATTTAAAAAAAACTCTGCAATTAAAATTTCCATCAAAAACTGGGAGGGACCATGTGTGGTGGCTCCAGGAGGTGTGGAGGCACTCTGGGAGGCCAGAGGCAGGCTGATCGCTCAAGGTCAGGAGTTCGAAACCAGCCTGGGCAAGAGCAAGACCCCGTCTCTACTAAAAATAGAAAAAAATTAATATGCCAACTAAAAATATCTAGAAAAAATTAGCCGGGCATGGTGGCACATGCCTATAGGCCCAGATACTTGGGAGGCTGAGGCAGGAGGGAGGATCGCCTGAGCCCAGGACTTTGAGGTTTCTGTGAGCTAGGCTGACACCACAGCACTCTAACCGGGGCAACAGAGTGAGACTCTGTCTCAAAAAAAAAAACAAAAAAAAAAACTAGGAGGGATGGGAATGATGATGTGTGTAGACAGCCCCGGCCGACTCACCTGGTGCACATCCCTCCTGTAGCCAGCGTCATTGTTGCTGCCCCCAATCACATACAGCTTGTCAAGGAGGGTTGCCATGCCGTGCCAGGCACGGCGCACAGGCCCATCGGCCAGGGTGTGCCAGGTGTTGCTACCCGGGTCGTAGCAGTGTGTCTCTTTCAGGTAGTCCTCCCCTCTGCGGCCGCAGGTGACATACATCTTCCCCTCCAATGTTGCGCCTGCATGAGCATACACCTGTGTGGAGTCACCAAGAGAACCGAGGCAAGAGAGTAGTGAGGAAGGGCAGTGAGGCAGCCTCTGCTAAGATCACTCACCGCCCCACACCTGCCTGACATTCCTGACAATGCTTCAAGTCTTCACTACTTCCCACTTCCTCCTCACATGGCGACGAGAATGCTCCCGGGATTCTCACTGGACATACTGTCCCTAGTCATTGACCTCTGATGTCTTCCTAATAGGGGATGCATCTACAGACCTAGAGATCGAAGGCAATCTTTGTCCCTCCTTTTCCCCTAAAGGGAATATGTGCATGGGGGAACGACAAGAAAACCAAAGCATCCTTTTCAGAGCCAGCCAGGCAGGAGGCCACAGCACGCTGGGACCACTGTCACCCTTTGTAGCCTCCACCCTCCCTTATTCTCACTGGTCAGGCAGTCCTCTAGGCCTGCTGTTCTTGCTTTCAAAATCTGTTTGCAAACAGTATCTACTGACACAAAACTCATGATGTGGGGAGGAAAAGGGTGAGTCGAAAACACAAAAACACTGCCACTTTAGTGACAGTGTGTGGGGGGGGAGAATATACACTGCTCTTGACTGTGGTCCTCAACTGTCTGTAGGCTGCCTACACCCACTCTGGCAGCTTTCTCTGTAGGGCCCAGCCATGCACCTGTCACACTGGCCCTGCATCTCCAGGACCCATCCATTCATACCCAGCAGGCCAACAGAAGGCCCCAAGGCAAGGCCTGGGTATGGGGGGGGGGAGAGGAGCCCCTCCAGATGTGGAGGCTCCAGAGCTGTCACCAGGCCAGTCACTAACACTGAGGCTGTGTGGGTGGCACAAGAGGCTAGGGAGAAGAGGGCAGCGGTCAGGCAGGATATACACCGAAGGTTTGCGTCTTCTCCCATCAATGGCAGTGGTCTGGGGAAGTGTTTTCCTTTTTAATTAAACTTTTCATTTTGAGGTAAGTGTAGTTGAAAGAAATAATACAGAAATCTTCTGTGCGCTTCATGCAGTTTCCTCCAATGGCAAGAGCTTATATAATTATATCACAATATCATGATGCTGACATTGACACTGACAAAGCCACCAGGGTATTTCAACCACTGGGATCCCTGGGTTGTCCCTTTAAAGTCACACCCACTAACCTCACTTCCCCAACCCTCCTCCCTTAAACCTTGGCAATCACCAATCTCTTCTACATTTCTACAACTGTATCATTTCAAGAGTGTTATATGAATGAAATCAGTACATAACCTTTGAGATTGGCTTTCTGCCCAAATCCAAGTTCTTCCAAGTTGTTTCATGTGCAGGTTGCATACATCCAAAACCAAAAACTTTTTGAGCCACCAACATGGCAAAGAAAATGCTCACTGGAGCATTTCAAATTTTTGGATTAGGAATTCTGAATTGGTAAATATAATGGAAATATTCCAAAATCTGAAACTCAAAACATTTCTCCTCTCTAGCATTTTGGGTAAGGGATACTCAACCTGTACCAATGGCTGGTTACTTTTTATTGCTGAGTAGTATTCCATGTGTATCAACCACAGCTTGTTTAACCATTCATCTGCTGAAGGACATCTGATTTGTTTCCAGTTTCTGGCTATTACCAATAAAACTGCCATTAATATTCATGCACAGGGAAGCTTTCATTTCTCTGGAATAAATACCCAAAATGGTAACTGCTGGGTCGTATGTAGTTGGAGGAAACTGCCAAATTCTTTTCCAGAGTGGCCGTATCATTTTACATTCCCACCAGCAATGCAGCATGAGCGATCTGTGTCCTTGCAGACTCACCAGCATTTGTTGTTGTCACTACTTTTTATTTTAGCCATTCTCATAGAGGGTTCTCTAGCTGTGGCTTTAATTTGCACTTCTCTAAGGGCCAGTGATGTTGCACATCTTCTCATGTGTTCATCTGCTATCTGTAGATCCTCCTCAATGAAATGTCTCTTCAAGTCTTTTGCCCTCTAATGGGATTAATAATATTTGTGTGTGTTTTACTGATGAACTTTAAGAGTTCTTTATATATTAGATACCAGTAGTACTAGTCCTTTGCTAGATATGTGGTTTGCAAATATTTTCTCTCACTCTATAGCTTCTTTTCATCCTTTTAACAGGGTCTTTCTCAGAGTAAAAATTTTTAATTCTGATGAGGTCCAACCTACCAATTTTTCTTTTTAATGGCTTGAGCTTTTGGGGACAAGTCTAAGAACCCCTTGCCTTAGTCCTAGATCCTGAAAATGTTCTTTTTTTTTTTTTTTTTTTAAGAGATAGGGTCTCACTCTGTTGCCCCGGCTAGAGTGCAATGGCATGATCAAAGCACACTGCAGCCTGGAACTCCTGAGCTCAAGCAGTCCTCCTGTCTCAGCCTCTCAAGTAGCTAGTATACCACCACACCCAGCTAATTTTTAAATTTTTTTTGAGAGACAGGGTCTCGCTATGTTGCCCAGGCTAGTCTCAAACTCTTGGCCTCAAGCAACCCTCCCACCTCTGCCTCCCAAAGTGCTGGGACTATAGGAGTGAGCCACCATGCCCAGTCCTGTTATTTCTTTCATCAGCATTTTATTGTATTCAGCATACCACTCCTGTGTTTTATTAGATTTATATCTAAGCATCTCAATTACCTGAGCAATTTTATATTGTATTTTAATTTCAGTACAATGTGTTCACTGTTAGTACATACAATATGTGATGTATACTATTTATGTATATAGAAATATAATTTTTATATGTTTATCTTATATTCTATGATCTTGCTGAACTCACTTTATTAGCACTAGGACTTTTTTTTTTGGTAGATTCCTCTAGATTTTTGACAATTACGTCATCTGAAAATAGGGTCAGTTTTATTGCTTCCTTTTTAATTTGCATGCCTTTACTTTCTTTTCTTGCTTTATTTCACTGGCTAGAACTTCCAGGACTATGTCAAATAAGAGTAGTAAGAGCAGATCCTTGCCTTATTCCCAATCTTAGGGAGAAAGTATTTGATTTAGTCTTTCAACATTAAGTATAGAGTTAGCTATAGGTTTTTTGTAGATGCTCTTCATCAAGCTGAGAACATTCCTCTCTATTAATTTTTGAGACTTTGGTTATGAATAGATGCTAAATATTACCAAATATTTTTTCTGCATTGCGTGATATGATCATGTGATTTTTCTTCTTCAGCCTATTAACATGGTGGGTTACACAGATTGAATTTCAAATACTGAACCAGCCTTGCATCTCTACAATCTATCCTACTTGGTCATGATACTTTGTTTTTGCTAATTCTGTTTGCTAATATTTGTTAAGGATATACATGTCTGTATTTATGAGGGACTTGTAATGTTTTGGGCACTGTCTGGTTTGGGTATCAGAGTAATATTAACTTCCTAAGATGAATTGGGAAGTATTTCTTCCTTTTATTTTCTGGAAAAAATTATGCAGAATTTGTGTTAACTTCTTCAAATGTTTAGTAGAACTTTCCAGTAAAACCATCAGGGCCTGGACATCACAACGGTACATTTTGGGAAGTTCAATTTCCTTAACAGGTATAGAGCTATTCAAAATGATTTTTTTTTTTTTTGTATTGAGTAAGTTATGGTAGGTTGGTTTTTTTTAAAGAACTGGTCCACTACATCTAAGTTGTCGAATTTATGCTATAGAATTGTTCACACTATTCTAATATCCTTTTCATGTCTGCAAGGTTTGTAGTGATGTCTCCTGTTCCATTCCTGATATTTTTAATGGTATCTTCTCTTTTTGGTCAGTTTTGCCAGAGGTTAGTCAATTGTATTCATCTTTTGAAAGAACCAGTTCTTTGTTTCATTTGTTTTCTCTATTGTTTGCTTTCAATTTCATTGGTTTTTGCTCTTTATTATTTCTTTCTTCTGCTTGCTTTGGGTTTATTTTCCTCTTCTAGGTTCTTGGGGTGGGAGCTTATATTATTGATTTGAGACTTTCCCTCTTCTCTAACATATGCTTTTACTGCTACAAATTCCCTCTTACTACAGCTTTAGCTGTGTCCCACAAATTTCGACATGTTGTTTTTATTTTGATTCAGTTCAAGGTATTTTTATAATTCCCTTTTGACCCATGATGGTTCAGAAGTGTGTTGTTTAGTTTTCAAGTATTTGGAGATTTTCCTGTTATCTTTCTGCTGGTGATTTCTAGTTTCAGTCCATTTTGATCAGAGAACACACCACATGATTTCAACTTTTATTGAAGTTTGTTTCCCACTGGAGTTTCCAGGTCATAACCTCTTTAGTTCCAAGTCTGAGATATATAAGTTAAAAAGGAAACCAGGGAACATACTACCGTGTTGTTCTTCAGGTCCCAAGACCTCTAGCTGCTCTGTCTTCTTCTCTCAACCTTTCAGGGTCTTATATTTGTTTTACTAAGAATGCCCAGAGTTTTGAGTTGTATTTAATAGGAGGGACAGGGAAGAATGTATCTATTCTACCTTCTTGGAAGAGCAAATTCTCTGAGGAAGTTTTTAAGTGAGAAGAGAAGAGACTCCGTGCAGAGACCTCCTTTTTGTCATCTGGAAGGACAGGAAGGCAACACTTAACTTTGGGCCAAACACAGGAAGAACCTGTGACCAGAGGACTCTGCTTGATGCTACAGCAGAGAGCTCACAGCCTGTGGAGGCATGTCAGTAACCAGTTCTTAATAGTGACACATTGGTGGGGTCAAACATGGTGGCTCATGCCTGTAATCCCAGCAATTTGGGAGGCAGGCCAAGGTGGGAGGACTGCTTGAGGGCAAGAGTTGAAGACCAGCCGGGGCAACATAGAGAAACTTCATTTCTACAATTATTTTTTTTTTTTTTTTTTGAGACAGAGTCTCACTCTGTTGCCTGGGCTAGAGTACTGTAGCATCAGCCTAGCTCACAGCAATCTCAAACTCCTGGGCTCAAGCAATCCTTCTGCCTCAGCCTCCCGAGCAGCTGGGACTACAGGCCTGTGCCACCATGCCTGGCTAATTTTTTATATATATTTTTAGTTGTCCAGCTAATTTTTTTCTACTTTTTTTTTTTTTTGAGACAGAGTCTCACTCTGTTGCCCGGGCTAGAGTCCCATGGCATCAGCCTAGCTCACAGCAACCTCAAACTCCTAGGCTAAAGCAATCCTCCTGCCTCAGCCTCCCAAGTAGCTGGGACTACAGGCATGCGCCACCATGCCCAGCTAATTTTTTTCTATATATTTTTAGTTGTCCAATTAATTT